>VUQH01040449.1:7201-32581 GCA_015106775.1 Etroplus canarensis
AAAAAAAAACCAATTTTTAAAAAAAAAAAAAAAAAAATGCATGAAATGGAGAATTTTAAAGCAGTTTAAATCCTGAAGGTTATCCAAAGTAACAGTGTATACACACCAGTCAGGCAGAACATTATGACCACTGATAGGTGACGTGAATAACATTGAATATCTCTTCATCATGGCACCTGTTAGTGAGCGGGATATACTAGGCAACAAGTGAACAGTTTGATCAGTGCATCTTCAAAACTGCAGCTCTTGTGGGTTGTTCCTGGGCTGCAGTGGTCAGTAGCTGTTAAAGGTGGTCCAAGGAAAGAACAGTGGAGAACTGGTGACAGGGCCATGGGTGGCTAAGGCTCATTAATGCACACAGGGCAGCAAAAGAGGGACCAACACGATATTAGGCAGGTGGTCATGATGTTATGTCTGATCGGTGACTAAAAATAAGTAAAAGTATAATGGATTCACGGAGCAGAATTTGTTTTAAATTTGTTTGTTTAAAAATAGCTTAAAACTTGACAAACTCAGCTAAAGGTATCAACAGACTATGAACAAGCAACAGCTCTGATTTTATTTCAAAAATGTATTTCTGCTGAGTAGAAGAGAGAACTAGGGCCAGGCTGTACTTTAATGTGATACCAGTTTGTAACATATAATGATGTAGTTGGTCAGCGTGTAACTTATTTAAACAGAATAGAGGATAAGCAGAGATTATTATTTAAAATAACAGCCTGGAAAAAGGTAACGCCCCTTGAGAGAACAGGAATCATTAAAAAAAAAATTTAAAGTAGCTGCAAATGTCCAAACACATCTTAATATACCAGCTGGTAGAAAAGCCATCCCCTGGCGGTGAAAGTTTTAGTTGAAACAATGTATGGGTTAATTACAAAAGGACCCTTTTAAGGAATCACCAAAGCAATTACAATTCAGCCTGTGAGCATTAGAAAGGTCATGAAAAACACTAAATCACAGATGTGAACCTCATGATGGGAAAAGACAAATCATCAGGATTTCCCCTTTGGAGACAATGTAAGCATGCGACTCCATAGTGGTCCATCAGTGTAGTGTGGTGTGGACCACATTGGTGGATGAAGAAAACGACAAACGTTGTGTGCCTACGTCTCTTTCAGCTGCTCCCATTAGCGGTCGCCACAGCAGATCATCTGCCTTCGTCTTACCCTATCCCTTGCATCCTCTTCTGTCACACCAACCATCTGAATGTCCCCCTTTACTTCAGTCAAAAATCTTCTCTGTGGTCTTCCTAATTTTTCTTCATGTCCTCATTTCTAATCCTGTCTGTTCTGGTCACTCCCAGTGAAATTGTTAGTCTTCAACTCTGCCTGTCTTTTCGTCAGTGCCACTGTCTCCAAACCATACATCATGGCGGGTCTTACTCACTTGTCTTGTCCCTTGCTCTTGTTGCTATTTTTGTGTCACAAAGCACCCGTAACATTCATCTCCACCCACTCCACCCTGCCTGCATATGCGCCTCTTACAAGGGCCTTTGTTTAGTTTTACCTCTTTCTCTCCTCCTTTCCTTCAGGTGGTGAAGGATCGTGTGTGTCTCCGTGCACTGGAGAAGATGGTTTATCAGCTGGCAGACTCAAAAGAACAGGCTGAGCTCCTCAGTGTCACTGCGCTCCAACCCCTGGATGTCAATGCAGATGGTACTGTACATGTGCAAACGTTGACCTTAAAACAGATATGACCGGCCACCTGATAGCCCGCAGAGCATCTCCCAACAAATGCTACCTCACCGCCTGTGTCTAAATAGATTTACACTACACATTTGTGACAAGTGCTTCTGTAAAAGGATTATATCTTATTACCAGCATGCTGCTAAGTGGATTAAAAATGCCTCACTCCTTCTCATTCAGTGTTTGTCAAGATAAAAATGCAGCTAGCTGAGGGAGGAATTGCAGAAATATGAGTTCTGTCTGCTGTTTCCACAGAGGCTGCAACAGACGATCCATCAAAATCTGCAAAGAGAGCCAAAAGAGGTAATGCAGCTTCTTTCTGCTTGTCTAAAACCGCAGTCATTCACAGTGCCATTATATTTTTAGAGCTCTTCTCCTCTGCCAGAGGCAAGAAGTTGACTCAGCACTGGGAGGTAACCCGAGTGTTTGTTTTCACAGGTCAGAGGAAAGTGTGCACAGCCAAAAGTGGCAGAAAGCCGAGCAGGAGGGCAGAGTCGTCAGAGGAGAGGCGAGTTCAGTTATTTTAGCACCATCGAAAACGGAGTTATTTAGATGCATATATACCACAAATACATTTTCTCATTTTTCACATTTCTATCTGTTTGGCTACAGCGATGGAGAAAACGTTCCAGAGTCAGTTCCTGTGGTGCGTCCATCACGGAGGGCCAAGACTGCAGCGCTGGAGAAGACTAAACTGGACCTCAATCCGCTCATAAACCAGGAGGCCAATGTGTCATAAAGTCAGCTTAGGAATAGGAACAACACAAAAATGGAAATATTGCTTTTCAGTTTAACTCATCTAATAAACTTCTTATTTGGTAATGATGATTACTTTTTGATAACTTTCTTAAATGGCCTCAGCCCTAAATATATTACATAACAAGTTACATTTCTGCAAGTTTTTAAATCATTAAAGTAAAATATTTATCCCATCAAAGATTGTCCTCTTTTATTTGGGATGAATCTAATCTCAGAATTTCAAAGAAGTTAATTGAAGGAATTTACTTTGTAGTCAAACCAGTGAAAATTCACTATTTCACACAAGAGGTAAAAAGAAAAGACAAATTATGTCAGAAAATCATGTTTTAATGTCCTGAATAACCCTTTGACCTTTCTAGATTTTCTGCAGTCTAAAGCAGTGGTTCTCTTAACTTCTTGCAATGCCCCACTCTAGAAGCTGAAAAAAGTTTGCGCCTCATGCCACACCCCAAAATTTTTATCAATCATCAATTAAAAAAATAAAAAAGGATCCACGTTGAATTTTACTCAAATAATGGTGCATATTATCGGCACAATGGCATCAGCAAGTGTTTGTTTCTATTTCAGATAAAAACCATAATCTGTTCGCCTCAGTTTCACTTAATATTTTTCACCTAGCTGTGGTGGGGTCTGCCCCACAGTTTGAAAACCACTGGTTTGGATGTTTGGGAACTTTCCTCACTTAAAGTTATTACAGGCAACGTATTTTCAGCTATACAGCTAGAGTAAACATTACATACTCCAGCATTTCACTTTCTAAGGAACAGATGGTCTAATGCTTTTTGCAGAATTTAATAAAGAATACATGAAACTGAAAAAGAAAGCAAAAATACAAAAAGATCTCTGTTATTACAAAAATCACGTACCTATGATGCATCAGAGATGCAAATTTAAGTTTTACTGCTAAGAAATAACGTTTGTTTTTGCCAAATGTCAGAGATACAGCACTCAATCCCCCAAAAATGGTTAAACAAACATTTTAATATAACTGAAAAGGAGCGACTTTCAGATGAAGCCATGTTTGTGGTGGTTAGAGCAGGAAATTAAAGGACTGCTGCACTATGATGCTTGCTCTAGGAGACCCTGACCACAAAGGAAGTTCCTGACTCCTTTTCCTGTATTCCTCCTGCTTACTACAAACTCCTTAGCCTTCCTTCGGCTGCTCCCTTGTATTTTCCCTAAGGGGTTGCCACAGTGGATTAATCTGCATCAGTAATTTGGCAGAGGTTTTTACACCAAATGCCCTTCCTGGTACAACCCTCCATGGTTAGAGGGGCATACTTCTTTGCCATTACTGCTATTTACAATTACCACTAGATGGTGGAATAGGACATACAAAAGAAACACGCTCTTCTTCTGATACAGGTACACTTGTCACTTAACTCTACCAATACATAACTGCTGAAGTTTAGCACCATGAATATGAATTTTGGAAGGTTGGAATATTTATAAGTACTTAATCTTAAAGTGTCACAAAATACACATTTCCAGCACATAGCCCTGTTATTTTGAAGATGACGAGGTGGCCTTGCAAGCATGCCTGCTTGTTAGTAGATAAAAATGTGAAGATGCAAGTTCAGTGACAAATGGCTTGAGAAGGATTTCTCTGCTCTGTGTTTAAGGTGCTTCAAACCTGTGCAGGACATGGGGTCCTCAAAGTTTTGATGAGTGCCAGTTAAGGGAGCCAGCACATGGTTGTGAACTGTGCTACTTTAACTTTTACAAGCACCTTTGGCTGCTCCCTTGTAGTTCCACAAGGGGTCACCAAAGCAGATTTTTACACTGGATGCCCTTTGAACCAGAAACCTTTCACTTGCAAGGCAAATGTACAAACCACTACACAACAGAGGCAATTAAAAAACTTACAAGAGGGGTTGTGTCATGGAGGAGGATTTTATGTTGCTCTTCTTATGCTGTTTTTAGCTTAATCGTTTGTGAGAAAGCTGTTGTATTTGTTGATCCCAGCAGTAACTGTCCACCTTAGCATGGTTTAATCTGTTGTGATGGATAGAAAAGATCAAACAAGGTCTAGGTTAATGATGTTTTCATAAACAATGTCAAACATTATGACAAACTTCTTAAACCCAACCATTTTTTTCTCTTGCCGTTGATTTTGAAGTGACATCAATGGGTTTGCTTGACTACATTTTCACTCTTGGTATTGTTTCCTTTGGTTTGGAATTAAATTCCATTTAAAGTGTTCTTAAAAAGTCCAAATTTATTTAGACTTCAAGAGGAACCACAGCAAGCATTTACAATGAACAAGTATCCCTCATCACACCTAACTGGGAACCTTGGTAGTTTCTTACCATCTCTATGCAGTAGGGTATTTATCTATACAATCATGTTCTGAAGTGCTTATCCATCTTAGAGTTGCAGGTCCTGGACCTATCCTAGCTGACACTGGGTGAGAGGTGGGATACAACCCGGGCAAGTCACCAATCCATCACAAGGTGAACACACAGAGAGAAAATCATCCATACCTACGGCCAATTTAGAATGCCCAATTAACTGAACAAGTATGTCTTTGGACTGTTGGAGGCCCATGCAGACACAGGAAGGCTCCAACCAACCAGGTCCAAACCAGGAATGTTCGTGTTGAGAGGCACAGTAAGCTTTCTACAAATGAATAAATAAATCACACTACTCTGGTTATCTCAAAAGACTCTTTATTGTTCCAGTCACAGACACCTGTTTGATGCATCTGTATTGGACAGTATAAAAACACATGATAAAGAAAATATACAACAGCTGTTTAGCACCAGGTTCCTCAACAAACAAAGGGCTGATGGTAATTTATCACAAGAATGAGCCTCCCCACCTCTCGTGTTGAAATGGCAACCATAGTGACATACATACACGGGTAGTCAGGCACAATACACACTACATGTTTAATTTTGACCTAGAGATGGACATCTTGGATCTATGTGTCTCTAAAAAGGCAGAAAAACATGATACTGATCCAAGATTAGTGTTTCTCCATCAACTTTCAGACCTAGTCCTAGCTAAACTCCTGTGGAGGTAGGCGTCTCTTGCTGCAACTTAATATTCCAGGGAAACAGCAACAAATCTCCCACCTGCATTTAAACAGTAAATAATGCTTTTATGTGTATGATAAAAAAAAAACAAAACAAAAAACCATTTGTTATATTTCTGCTTCTTTGAGGAAACCAAAGCAGGTGGACAAAATAGTTTGAATAGCAGTATCTTTTAAGATCACATTACATGGCTATGGAAACAACTGAAGTAACATCCCAGGCCATTGGTACTCTTGTACATCCATTCGTCTGTCAGCAATAAAATAATTACTACACACTGATAAATCATCTGGGTTTGTATTGCACCAAACAGATTCTCTATTTTTACAGTAGGGAGTGGGTAGCGGGAGACAGGATGTGCAAAATATGGGAGGAGGAATTTGTGTAGTGGGATTAATAATCTCAAATGGTAGCGCCCCTTTCAGACATGCACTCTTTTCCATTAATCCCACAGCATCTTAACATGTCCTTTTCAAGTGCACAGGACAACCCTGGCCACTTTTCTGTAAAAGTCATGAAATGTTACTAATGCTGACCTCGTAACATTAATGCATCACTTTAAACACTACATGAGTCAGATTACCTAATAATAGGCACTCTCAGGATTAGGACAGTGGGTATGTCCTGTGCATCTGTGAGCTGCTGAGAAACAAATACAGCACTCACACGCACACAGTGACATTTTGTCTCACGTACTCCGTTTCTACTTTGCAATAAAAAAATAAAATTAAAATAGCACCCTGCTGTGATGCATTTTTGCTACTCCCAGCTTGGAGGGCGGGGTACAGTTCTCTCTGCAGCACACACACAGTAACGGGCATGCCGTGCACTATAAGGTGATGTAAGTTTTGTCATCAGATGGTGGCTTTGTGTGGATGTCCGTGTGCCTGCCACGACATGCCTGAATACCTGTATAATCCCTGCTTTAAAAAAACACCCTGTTAATAGTAACAATGATGGAGTGCAGGCAAACTCGACCAGAGGCAGCATTCTTTATATAAATGACAAAGCTTCCAGGACTGAAAAGTTAAGCCAACATGGAAATGCTGAAAACCTGCATTCTTTTTAATGGCCAGCAAAACTTCCAGCTTTGTAACTGTCTACAGACATCAGGGTAGCGTGACCTACACATTGAAGGCTATCTCCCTCCTGCAGGGACCAGGTCTGAATCCACCTCAGACCATTTCCTGTGTCTTCACCCTCACTCTTTCTCCACTGTTCTGCCTAATAACGGCAAAAAAGTCTATGAGCAAGGGAGCTCTTAGCTGGTTTCATCAGTATTACCTCATGACAGATAATACTGAGTAAAACTCGACCCTTCTGAAAGTTCTTGTCTGAGAGGAGGATTATTCAGCTCACTAGGTAACGACCTGTCAACCACAACTCTTTAACCAATAAAAAAAAACCAACATGTCACCTCTGCAAATAGCTTGAGGCTTCATAATGGGACTTCACAAACCAGTGGGTGATATCACAATAGCTGTGGCCATGTTTTATACTTTTCATGGTGGCCATGAAGGCAACAAATCCTTCACACATGTGACAAAGAAGTGCGCATGTTGTCATGGCTGCCTGTCACTGTCGTGTGTCTAAATGAAGCTGTGAGGAACATTAATGCAAAGGTGCCCTATGTCTGGATGCCCTCACTTTAACAGATGAAGCCAGCAGTGTGCATCCCATGTCTGAAAAGGGCTTAAGAGTGCAAGAAGTAGATCTGACAGCGACAATACAGTATATGCTTTGGGCAAAAACAATACACTCACAAAAAGATAACTGAAAATAAAAGACAAGAGAGATCCTGCAAACCAACAAATTAATCAGAAGCTATGTTCTACAACTGCATAATACTTTGTCACTTCACAGACACCTCTGCACTTGGTGGGGGATTTACACGCATGGTTGCGGTAGCGGCAGTTTGGTGCTGAGAATTCAAAATGCTCAAAAAAGAATGAATGACAAAAATATTTGGTTTTAGTACAGGCTGACGGCCAATTCCTGTATTTCACTACGCAATGTTACAGTTGTGGCCCATTCACAGATAGCTACTGGAGTATAAATTGGGTGTTAAATGACCCGAAAAATTCCTTCATTAAAAGCCTGTTTTGGCTACTTGCCTGCCAAAAAAAAGTGGGAAGAATTAAAAAAAAGGCTCGGATTAAGAGAAAGTTGAAAATCAAATTCCAATATACTTTAAGCAAATCTAAAATACAAAGCAAATTATTAAATTAGCGATTAAACATTTACAACGGTGCCAAAGTAAGAGCCACTATAAATAAACTAAGTAAGGGAGTTATGACTTTAAAGTAGTACAAATGCTTATAAATTTCAGGTTAAGATCAACAGTAAGAGGTCATTCTCTTGAAAAGGTGTCAGCCTTGAAATTGGTAAAGGTTAACGTTTAGGGAGGGCACTGTCTGAATGTAGTCAGCTTTTGTCTTTCATTCCTCTACAGCCATTATGACAGGCTTCACTGTATAAGTACTTTCCCCATTAAAACGCTCTGATGTAATTATTATATTGATCTAATATACACCTTCAGAAAGAAAATGGCAAGATGACAAAAAAATGTACATACATATCCATGGATAAAAATAGTGCAACATCAAGCTTTTAAGTTAGACTGCTACATAACTGCTGAGTGTAAGACTGAACCATAGTGAGATGGTCCGTCTACGTGGTCAGCACAAAGTCCAAAGGCACCACGTTAAACCACAGTCCCTTTCCCAAGAGGAGGCCCCCTGCTTCTGTTAGTTTCCTGTCAGGAAAAGAAAGGGAATAAAAGTACATTTTGTAACATAAGTACAATCAAAGTCAATGTCTTCAAACTAATAAAAAATAAATAAAGGTAATTACCAATGACAAAGTCACACCATCTTGGCCCGGTCAGACCCCTCATTCGCGATTGTCTCAACATTTTCGCTGGTGGTGGTTGTGGTGGTTCAGTAGACACAACCCCGGGACTTTTGCATTTTCCTTTCTGCCTCCCTGCAGGCTTTGCTTCCTGATCCTGGACTGATTTTGGTGCAGAACCTGCCAGCTTGCTTGAGGCAATCCTCCTATTAATGCTCCTTTTTCTTTCAGTTTTCACAGCTTTAACTACTCCTACTAGTTGCCTGTCCCTTCCTGCAAAGACATATGCAGAAGGTGACCCATCTTCCAGTGTCACAGTACAAGAGTCCCACTCCTCCTCAGCTGATTCGCTGTCTGGAGAGTTGATCTTCCTCAGAAACACCCGGCATTCCTTCAGTGTTTCAGGACCCCAGGCTTTAGAGCAGAGATTCTGCTCTTTGTGTACATCCACTGGCTCCTGAGTTTGGCTAACCGAAAAGGCAGCAGAACTGTTCTCTAAACAGTCAGAAGGCTGACCTTTTGTGGATGTGCATAATGCTTTACGTTTAGATTGTAGTCTAGTTACTACACGTTCATTTGAGTAGCTGTTTGCTACTTTCATGTTGTTCTTGGCCCTACCCCTCTTTTGCCCCTTATTCCTTTCTTTCTGGGTTAGAAAGCGTGTCCTTGCTCTAACCAGAGTGGCCTGATATCTACCAAATGCTTCACCTCTCCACTGCTGGACTCCTTGGGAAAACTTGCGTGCAGCGCTCGGCATGAAAAGCTGTCGTCTGCATGTGGACAGAGGTGCGTGGTTTCTCTTCCTCAGCTGTTGCTGAGCCTTCTGATGTTGCAAAGGGGTTTTTGGCACCATTTTGGCAAACTTCTTGATGTGTTTGCGGAGTCGCTCTGCCTGAGGACTGTGGCATACACTTTTTGTATTAGCAGAACGAGGGAAGTGCATGAGTTCGTAACGATTACGAGAGCTTGCCTTCTTGACAATAGCCAAAGACTGCGTCTCTGTGGTCTGCATAAACCAGGAGCAGATCTGCTGCATGCTACAAGACCTTGGTTTGTTTGGTGAACAGTCAAACAGTGATCTGACCACAGAGGAAGGTTTTGAATTCCTGGTGAACAAACTGTTGCCTTTAGTGCTTAGCTTAGAACTAATGGCCATTTCTTTTTCTTGGTTCTCCACAGCATCAGAGACCCAGGTGTCAGAGATGACTCGTATTCGCCTGGCAAGCTCCTGGTTCATTGTCTTTTCCTCAGCTGATGCTGCCCACCACCTTAAAGTCTCTTTTGGGGTAAAGATCGAATCTACAGATACCCCCGCCACTTTGCTTAGGTCTGGAGAGATGCTCTTCTTCTCTGGTCCACAGGACTGTCTTTTCTCACCTGAAGTTTTTACATTACTCTGTTGTTCCTCCTGCCTCCTTTCATTGTTAGCCTTGTTTAAAAGAAGTTGTTTTGAGCGCCGTACTAAAGCATTACTGCGGCTGTATGAAGTGGAGGTGGCAACAGCATGCAGAAAGTGGATTGAGGGTTTTCGCACTCTCTTGGAGTGTCGCACTGCTACAGGCTGATTTGGCAGTTCATCTTTACTACCATCCATTGTTTCACTTTCTTCTTCTTCTTTTTGACCCATTTTTCTCATGAGCTGATGACTGATTGTCAAGGACTCTTTGGCAGATTTTAATTCCTGTAGGAGTACTTTCTTAGGAACTAGTGTTTGAGGAGACTGCCGAGTTTCTTTATTGATCTGAATTTTACGCTGACGAGGTGACACTGTAGTCACTGTGATTGAGATTCCAGAGATTTTAACTTTTGCAGGTCTACCTGGTTTCCTTGATCGAACAGAATCATCCTGCCTTTGACATTTAATGCTACTGCTAGATTGAGAGGCAAGTCCCTTTGCTGGGCTGACAAAATCTAAGTCTTCTGAGTCTGCTTCAATCCTACCTGAGCTGGTCTTACAGTTGTGCAATAAATTTACTGCTTGCCAAGCATCATTAAACTTTGTCTGCAGCCGGTCAAAGCCCTCGGACACTGTGCGTTTGTTTCTCCTTGAACGACCATACACGACCGTTATCTTAAGGTTTTTGTTTACATTCTCCTCAACCTCAGGTGCTAAATGACATTTTCCATTTCCAGTCTTCACTCCTATTTCAGAATCCAAGGTCTTCTGCTTACGTGGTCGACCGATTGGCCTCTTCACTTTTTGCTCCAGCTGTGGTCCCAGCTTCTTTGGCCGCCCAGGACGCCTTTTCGGAGGAGTGGCTTCATGGAAAGAAGGCAAGTTACCTGGTAATCCCTGGCTGTCAGTCCCTGCTACACGCTTGGTTGGTGTACCTTCACCTGATCCTCTGGAACCATTTTTAGGTGATGAGGAAGCTGACCTGGGCAAAGATGCAGACTTACGTGGTGAAGAAGCTGACTTAGGTGTTGAGAAACTGGACTTGGCAGGCGAAGGAACAGACTTGGCTGGTGAAGAAGCACACTTTGGTGTTGAGCAACCAGACTTGCCAGGTGAAGGGACAGACTTGGTTGGTGAAGAAGCACACTTGGGTGTTGAGGAACCAGACTTGGATGGTGAAGAAGCAGATTTTCGTGTTGAGGAACCAGACTTGGATGGCGAAGAAGCAGACTTGCGCATTGAGGAACCAGCCTTGGATGGTGAAGAAGCAGGTGAAGAAGCAGACTTGGTTGGTGAACAAGAAGATCTTGTGCGTGAGGTAGTAGATTTCAGTGGTGAATAAACTGATTTTACTTGTGATGTTGCAGACTTGTTGCTCTGGCTTGTGTGCTTCTGAGGTGTCCCTGACCATGACGATTCTTCACAGGGGTCAAAATGCTCTGCTTGTGTACCAGAACCAGAGCCTGCTGATTTGAGACTGTATTTGACTCCTTCCTTATCTTTTACTGGTGATACAAACATGAGCTTAATTGGACTAGTGTACTGGATTTGGGAATTTTTAGGACTCTCAACACAGCAGTCAGACTTTATGGGAACCTCCACTTTTGAGGAGTCCTGCAGTCTTTTTGATGATCGTAACCTTCCTAAAAGAGGGGCAGCACAGTCACTGACATTGTTCTTGTTCTTATTGCCTGAGCTACATTTTTTAAGACTTTTGTCTTTGGGGGTCACAGTTTGAAGAGAGACCTGGAACTGACTTTTTGCATCTGTGCAAGATAGTTCACACTGTCCCTTTTGTGTTGATTGAAAGGCAAGCTTCCCTGTGTTCACACATGAGGACAGACACTCTTCATTTTTTGATTCTAGGTTAGTATCCCTAGCATCTGGATCTGTGGATAAGACATGTAAAGTGCAAGATGGCGAAACCTTTTCCTTTTGTGCTTTATGGTTGAAGGTAGGTTTAGAGATACATGCAACAAAAAACATGTTTCTAGGTTCTGTGACATATGAGGCGAACCGCTGTGGTGGGACTATATTTCTCCTTGATCTTCTTGCCTCCTTAGAGTGGTCTGATTGACATTTCTCTCTTTCTTTACCAAGACAGTGAGAATCTGCACCATTATCTGGTCTGTTTTCAGTTTCAGAGATTTGACTTGCTGGGGATTCTTTATGGCTCCTGTCATACTCAGAACTGCAACCCTCACCACCTGTTGCTGAGGCTGTGGACACTGTAAAAATCTGTTTTTGTATGCTGTCACCGATTGCGATTTGTTTTCCATATTTGCACTGCAGCTCTGGAGTGCAAATTTGAGCACCTAAGAGAGTAAGCTCTATTTCCTCACTCGGTATGTCCTTCTCTTTCTCATCTGATTTAGTGATATGAACATCTTCTTTTACTGCATCTCTATCACTTTTTTCAGAAAGTGTGTTCATTGGATCCTCCTTTACTCTATGAATCCTGACAGGTTCTAAACTTACTTCCATTTCTCCTTTAGGCACTGCTTTAATTAGGTTTGGGTCTGCTGAAGTGTCTGATGTAGTTGGAGTAACATTTCCATCTTTCAGCCTTGCTTTCTTTGCTGGTGACACCTTCCTCCTTTTGCAGGACTGATCAAGCATGGCAAGATCCCGTTTAATTTTTAAGCCAAGCCTTCTAGTCGAAGCATCACCAGGAGGAGTTGTAATAGCGGCAAGAACTTTCTGACGATGACGGGATCGGGTATTAGGCAACTTGGGTTCTTTATTTTCATGCCGACTGAATAGCTCACTCAGACTGTAGTCACTGGAACTGTCTGTGCGAAGCACGGTGGTGATGATTTCAGTGAAATTGGTATCGGCATGAAACTGCAGGTTCTGGCTGGTTGAGGGAGATAGTGGCTGCTCCTTTTCAGAAACATATATGGCTGTGGAAACCAGAGTTCGGTCCTTGCCCAGAGGTGAGATTGTCTCCAGTCTCTCATTAAAGCGATTCATGACATCTTGCAGTGAAGTCCCGCTTGGGTTCTGTTCAGTTTGACTTCTTCCTGGGATCTTACACTGTACATCTTTTGTAGCTGTATTCATGTCAGCATCTTGGTGGCTTACAGTCACAAAACTATTTTCAACTATGGGGTCAGCTTCTTCCTCTTGCCCATGGTGAAACAGAGAGGGTGGGTTATCATCAGTTTTCTTACTGATGTCTGAGGGGATAGGGGAGAGAGGGGGAGGAGAGGGACTTTGCTCTCTCTTCAGGACAGGACAAGGAGGGTCTCCATCTCCAATTCCCCCTTCTACTGTCTTCCTGACTTGTGTAAGACAGTTGTGGTTTGAACAACAGGGACAAAAGTGGTGGCTGTGTCTGTCACAACATATGGAACAGGACGGGCATAAATTAGAGGAGGGAGCGCTTGGTGAATGGCATTGGCATAATGGAGGAGAGGATACAACCAGGCTTTGGCAAGAAGTGCAGTGCAACCTCTTGGGACATAAAACAGTGCTGGTTTCCTTCCTGAACTTCTCTTTTTCGTGGTGTACTAGCTTGAGGATTCGGTAGAGTAAGGATTGGTGAGCTGGGCAGAGAGAACTGAGAACAGCACCCAATGCAGAACTCTGATGAAACTTAGTACCTCGCCGCCGCTGATCTCCCAGTTCTTCTGTGACCAATGGCAGCAGGGAGCTAGAGGGAGAAAGTGAAAATTGAAGTTAGCTTTTACTCAGATGAGCCCAGTTTCAAATGAACAAATAGAGCATGCTCACAGAACAGCAATGTCTGAATTTTTTTCAGCAGAAATACGAGTGTTTTTAAATTATTTTAGTGCCATATTACTGCCTGAAAAGTGAGTTTCACTTTATCCATGTCTGAATACTCTGTAATTCTCAGAAATAACAATCCTGCATCATTTTTGTCTCTCAAGTTTTTATTTATACCTTTTATAATTTATTTTTTAAGGTTATGTTTTGGTTTGCTTTGTTTTCCTGTTGAGTTGATAACAGGATTACGCAGAAAGTTACAGATTGACAAGAATTTTACCAGTTTAGAAGTGATTCACTGTTGGTGTCAATCTGCATCCGGAAAACAGAGGAATTCAAGGATGTTTCAGTCTTAGTGGAGGTATGTCGTCCACAATGGCTCTTTTTCCCGTTTACACTGCCCTCTAGAGGCCTAAAAATTTGTACTAAACTGGCTTTGTTTTGCTTTTTAGCAAGGTAGAGAAATTCAGCCGTTGCTAGCAATAACTGGACTACAACACAATGCCCGTTCTTTTGCACTTAAAATCACCACTACAGCACATTCATGGAAAGAGCCTGGTCAGTGCTCTGTGTGTGGCTTATTTAGGAAGTCACAAAGACATTAACAGCGGTGGCAATAATTACAAGTTCTACAGCTTTACTACTGTCTACATGTGCGGCTGCCAATTTGGATTGTGAAATCATGGTTGGTGTGGATGCTCCAACTTTCCGAGTAGGAAGTCTGACTTGATGGGGTGTTTCAGCTGAAAATTCCAGCATTACATTTGCCCAGAAGGTTATGTTTTTACAGACAAATTGGCAAAAAAAAACTTTACCAAAAGGTGGGACTTGGCCCAACTTAGACACAATTAACATTTTGCGTGGCTCTGGATTTATGATTTTTTTTGTGTGTGGAAAGATTCTTCAACTCTGTGAGATAGGGCTATTCAATCTTGGTGAAGGTATGCAGTCTTAGACTGCTCTTGTTTATACATATGGCTTCAGTTTGTGCTTGCTACAGGCCTCTGTGTCTACCTGCATCTTTAGAGCAACAACTTTACTCTTTATAATAGTCTCTAGATAAAAACAACCACATAAGAATATTAACAGTTATATTTCATGATATATAGGTGTCATCTCTTGATGATGTGACAGTAAAGCATTCTTAAAGAAACCAAGTTTGATGAAAAAAAAAAGCTTTTAGCCTTAAAAGCTACACTATAATGGCTTTTTGCTACAGAGTTTTTAGGTAGATAGAAAAAGAATGTTGGCCATTTTCTAGCTATCAACATTAACAAATAGCCTAGACGGGATTTCTTTTCCTCATGAGAGACAATATCTCCTATACCAGGATCAACAGCCTTTGTGGGATAATGCCAATAGAAACATACTTTTTTTCTGTCTTTATGTGGACTAAAGCTTCGTTCACACCTTGGTAGGTATAAAAGTGGACAATGAAGTGATATGTCTCACACATACAATTTTTTTTGGTCAATTTTAACATTTTTTCTCTGTAAGACCCAGAAATACTGTTCATATTTGGGCCAGAGAGCTGAAATTAAATAGCAACTTACTATTCCTGAAGTTTGGTGAAGCCTCTCAAAATCTTTAATAGTTACTGCTATAAGGTCACAAATTTCTATGGTAGATGTAGCAGTGACTTGAGCAGGCTAAAACCATAATAGCTCCCAACTTTCATCCGGGAGATATAATTACTCTAGTTTACCTCTATTCATCCCCCCCCCCCATTCATTTGATGAGTGCCACAATGCGGAAGAACACATTCTTGCTTTGACAAAAATATCAATACTTATTACTACCATGATAATATAACAGGAAAGGGAAGCAACATTGCTATATTTTGTCCGGCCCCTAAATGAAAGTATTAATCTAGAAAAATGATGACAGGAAACTGATTAAAGAACTATTTTATTGATAAGCTGCTGAAGGCAAAATGATAACATTCTGCTAGTAGCAGAAGGAATGATTGAAGAAACGCTCGAACCAAACAGTTTTCCTCCCAACAGCACTCTGTCAACAAACAGTCCAAAAAGCCCTCTAATTTTCATAACAGCAAGCAGGTCCTAGAAATAAAATATTTCACTATAGAATCAAGTAATTGATTTAATATCAAGATATTCCAGTAATTTAAGTACCATTTGTGGCCAACAGGCCAGCTGCAAGTGTTACATTCTGTAGTGTGGAGTTGAGTTGAGTTTCCACTGCAGGATCTTTCCTCAGTGAACCTTTGTGGGAACAGCTCACTGTAGGAACCAGTGTATAATTAAAGTTCTGGGGTTTACTCCAATAAAGTCACTGCTCAGGGGGTGATACAGTAACTTATTTCTCACCAGTGGAATACTTTTGTGTAGTTGTGTGTAAAAATGGGAGTGTAAAACAGTTGTTTCCTTTTCATACATCAGCAGACTAAAGCAGGCTTTCTACTGAATGACCTTTACAGGAACAGGCTTTTAATTGCGCCTTTCACCATTTGTCCTATGATCATCTGGTCTATGAGGGTGCTGGTAATAATTCTGCCACAATGTCAATTAAAAAAAAAGCAGGTTAATTTAACCATGTATCTGTGAGTCAGAAATAGATGGCAACCAAGATAACTGCCTACCGCAGTCAGCCTACCGCAATTCAACTATCTGCTGGTTATTGTCTTGCTTTTAACTTTTGTCGGTTTTCAGAAAAACCAGCCTGTTAGCATTGAGCCCCAGCAAAAGTGAAGTACATACCCCCCGCAAATTGGTCTAAAACTGGGATATAAAAAGGTACCACGTTCCTGCAGTGGAAACTTTCCAAGTACTTTGGGTGGAATAGAAGCTATATTATTGAGTTTGTTAAGATAAATTGTTTTTTAAATCATTAAAATAATTTAAATAGTAACATAAGCACTAAACAACCACAATAGTCAGCAGTGTAGTAAATTATATCAGCTAACATTTAAAAGCATTCATGCAATTGTAGCAATACATGTATCACATTGCATCAAAGTGCCCCATTACAAATCAAGAACTACTACAATCAATTGTAAAATCACAGTTCTGAAGCCCAATCAATAAATAAATAAATACGCAATAACACAAAACAAGTTTCTACAACAAAAATGCGTCTTATAAATCATAGTGCAATAATTGGTTTATGCATAAATAGCAGATTTACGTTGCCTCAAAGACCTGCCAGCAGTTCAGTCAAAAAAATAAAAAGCCTTATTCTCAAAGCCAAAGTGTGTTCCCAGAATTAGCTCCAATTAAGCAAATACAATATCGTTTTAGATTTCTGCAGAGATGATTTGGAGTTGTTTAGAAACTCCCGCATGCACGCACGCATGCATGTGTGTGTAAAGCTCTCATAGTAGAGATGTAGCCATAGACATTGGCTACGAATGTTCCTGGCGACTCATTTACCAGTAGTTTTAGCGACAGAAAGAGAAAAAATAATAGTCTGAATGATCTAGACTAATCTGAAAGTCTCAAAACAGCCAAAATTGTGCACAATGTAATAGACAGGGTTAAACATTGGCCATACGAATATTGCATGTGCATTTATGAGCTATATGAAGCAATTAATTACATTCTTCAACAATGATCATGTTTTAAAGGTGCTGAAAAGTGCAGCACTTGGCGCCATGTACAACTATGCAATCATACAATATCAGATTAGTTTGCTAAGTGTGGCTAACATTAGCAGTGCTAACAGCAGTAGCCCTTCTTTCTTGCAGGCTACATTGCTGTGCAGAATGTGATTACACACTGTTTGTGTAGTTATGTCAGTTTAGTTTTGACACAGTCGACAGAACGCTTAATATTCTACATCAAAGTACTGCACAACTGCACTGTTCCTGACAACTCCCATCTGTCCCACACTGCTAGTCCTACTTTTCATCATGTTTATTCACAACTTCCCATCACAAGGAGAAGGAGAGGTGTGGCCATCTGTCCCAGTCAGTTGTGGGTGGCATCAAAATATCTTTCATTCAACAGGTGACTGCCAGTGTACATTAATGAAATAGGAATAATTAATTTAACCAACTAGCGGTTCTGGTATCAAAAAGGAAGAGAAGCAACTTGTAAATGTCCTAGTCACTCATATCTCTAATACCAGCACTATGCATTGCCATGAGTAGAGACATTCAGATAAGGAGACATCTGTGTTTGTACAGTTGCAGAAGTTACAAAGGTTGAAATACCACACATTTGTGACTGAAAAGCTTTAAAAATAAAATGGCTTTACAGTTAAACTGAAACATTTAAAATATCACATAATAAGGTTTCTTGTAAATTCCACATGGCAGAATTTCAACCTTTTAAAAAAAATTTGGACTCCAAACGGCTGACTGTGTAATAGTTCATGAAGTTTAAGTGTTGATAGCAATAAATTTACTCTTAGATGTTCCTTGAGCGAAAAAAAAAGTTCAAAAGGGTTTCTAAGATTATAAGAGCTTTCATCCCAGCAGATTCAGTATCCTAATAAAGAGGTCTTGATGGGAAACCTAACACTGGGCTATAGGCAGAGAAAGTTCAGAGGTATATGTGGCAACGAGGTTAAAGATAGCAGGCGTGAGTGAGAGACAGGCAGCAAAACAAAAGTAAAGCAGCTTTGTGTAGGTAACCCTGAAATGCTGCTTTGGTAGTAGCACTGTTAATAAGTAAGCCCATTTAAGAGGCAGACACGAGTGTAGACGCAACATTTAGAATTTTCACAGACACAGACAAAGGAGCCTTTACGCTTTGCACGGATAACATATAACATTATGGTCGCAGTGTCAGCTTTACCAAAACCCTCAACTACTGTAACCTCCCAGAGCTGACACAGTCAACCATCAATAACACTAAAACTATCCATAAAACAAATATTAAAATTAGGCTTCACAGATTCCCCATTGAAACATTAACTGAAATGAGTTTTCATCATAGCTACGCATCTTTGTGCCAGGAGAACAGTCCTGTAAAGTTAAGCAGCGGTCATGTATGAGGTTTGCAGTAATACAGCTACAGTAGCAGAATTAGTAAATATCTGTGATAATAAAAGAACATCTTTCACAAACAGTACAAATACACGATAAGATAACATACACTTCCCAAGCTTATCAGTGCACATTTTAAAACATGCTGCACATTTGCATTCCAACTACACTCAATACAATGTTTAGATTAGCTTGCAGAAAAACAAGGGAAAAGTATGTGGACACAAAATGGCTTTTTAAGCTAATCTCTTATACAAAAACTCATAATTAAGATGTAGCCACCACAGCATATATACTGTACAATCTCCCTGTTTGTAGAGGTGTCTAACAATAGTAACGAGTTTTTAATTTATTTCAATGGCTCTAAGTCACTTGAATAGCCTAGGTAAGATACCCAGAGAGAGATAGAAAGCTGCAAATCACAATCATCAATGCTCCATTACCAAGGAGCTTTAAGAATTGAATCAAACCTGAATAACCTAATAATCTAACATCTAGCAAATATGACAGTCACACTTTACTTCTCAGCCTTGACAGGCCTGCAACTGTGTTTCTCATACTTGATCCTTGAGCAATCTTTTGGACAGCAATCATCTGTTTTTTCTCATTGATGACAAACCATAAGAACATGAAAACCAATTAATCAGAATCAGAATACCTTATTAATTCCAGGGGGAAATTGCTAAGGATGTCCTGGAGGTCTTTAAAGATAATAAGAAATTAATGGCTTTATTTTATCCTAAGGTTACCAACAGATACTCTTATCAAGATCAAACCCAAAAACAGATTTGGGTTTCCAAGTGCAGACGCAACTCACAACGAATTGGTTTAATATTCTGTCATTTAATTATTTAATAGTTTAGGTAGTAAAATAAAGTAGTAATCAAATTAATCAAACTAGGTAAAGGTAATTTTTTTGGGAGATTTACTCATTAATGATCTGAATAAAAGTACTTTATTATAGCCATATGTCAACCTCATAACTGTGCTATAAAACTTCAGGGCCATCCAAAACTACAGCAAAAATAATATTGTGCTGAGCAACGATAAGATGGTGGCAAAAGTTTCAATATATCAGGCTCTGACCTGATTTCCTTTACGATCTTGGTCTATCCATATCAACAGGGAACAAAATAATTTAAGTCATACTCATCAAGATCAAGATGAGCAGAACTTGTACCTGATTAATGATGTACTGTTCATGTCTGCTTTAAATAAAGCTCAGGACTAAGCAGGAGAAATACAGCTTTAAGTCTGACCATCACATCACAGACATATAGTTAAAAGACCTGAATATTAATATCCGTGTAGTTTGTAAAGGCATGTGTTGTGTTTTAACAAGTGTCCCCAGAAAACATTTATCTTGTAAGAGGTGATGTGTTCAAGTGTTGAGGCGTTTTTGAGGCGTTTGTGGTCTAGAACCTCTTTGCGTCAGCCGCTGAGGCAAGACTCCCTGAGTTAGTGGAACTGGTCGTGGTACCAGAACCAGACAAGTGGGAACTGGATGAACAGAAGTTGGCAGATTTCTTCTTAGGTGGATTCTTCAGTGTTCCAGTACGCTCCTTCACTTTGTACTCCAGTGTGCTATGGGGCACCCCATAAACCCCCTGGGCTTTGGACACTGTCATTCGACCAGCCATCACCATAGTAATGGCCTCTTCCATCAATTCGTGGTCATACTGGCGATACCTCCCACGCTTTTTTCTAGGTTGCTTGTCTTTATCCCGGCAACCTGCCCCGTCTTCTGACTCGTCCAGCGAGGAGCCACGTGGTCCCAGGCGATGAGGTGATTGGCTGGCACTGCCTGGACAGACTTGTGCCAAGAATGGAGGTCTGAGTTTGAAGAGAGATGAAGGTCTGGCAGCTGCTGTTGATGAACTGGCAGTACCTTCGCTCGATGAGGTACGTTGATGTAGGTTTTCAGCCATGCTGCAACTCTCAGCCAAGACTGACCTGTTGTGGTCAGACGTAGAACGAACCTGAGGAATACGCAGGGGCGTGGGTGGCTCTAGACTTGGGGTGGGACTTGGAGGGGGCTGGAGAGCATCCCTGAGCTGGGGAAAACAGTGAGGAAGGGTCTTCCTTAGACTACCCGGCTGACAAAAGGCAAGAGCAGATGAAGGGAAACTGAAGTCTCCATGCTCCTCAGCCACTCCTCCAATTTCTGCCCGCTCTGCCCATGCCGCCACTTTCTGTAAAACAAGACGGGCTTCACCACCTAACATTGATGACGCAACATTGTACGATGTGACTTCATCCCTGAAATCTTTGTTTCCTGGAGTAAGTTGATGCAGCACTCCCAGACTTCCTTCAGCCCAGCCATCCAGACCTTGCCGCAGGGTTTGAACAGGTATTCCATAAAGCAACGCGGCCCGCTGCTCCTGCAGCCTCCCTGATCGTATATCCTTCAAGGCCTTGGACAGCAACCCCTCAGACAGCTCCCAGCTCCTTTCAGTGTACTCCTTCTGCCTGTACTGCCTCCTAAGGATGGGAGGACCAAACAGCAGGGTCAGGATGGAGGTGATGGTGGAGGTTTGGTTTTTGGCATAGGGAACAAGGGGGTGCAGAGCGAGGGGTCCACTCCTTTATGCCTTGTGTTGGTAACATCACTGCGACTGTTAGTTTCATGTCTGTATGCTCTCAGTCTGTTTCTGGGCCCTCACACACACACACACACTGCTGCTGTGTCTCTCTCACGCACACACATTGTTTGTGTGTGGCAAAGCCTCTTCACGTCCAGGTGGGACAGTCTGTGAATGGCTGGAGTTACTTTGGTGCTCACATACAACCCCTGTAGTTTTGAGATATCCAGTGAGAGTCCTACATGCTTGAAGATTGGATAATCAAACTCGTCATTAACTGTATTAGTAAAAACGGAGGTAAAATCGTTGCGAAGTACTGCAATGCTCTCCTTATTGTACAATCCTGAGCTGCCGGCAAATGTTATAATACGGCCATTGCTGTGACGTTACCGCTCAAGAGATAAAAGAGTAAACCCCATAGAACCAAAACAGCAACCACAAGCTAGCTCATCAGAATTGATTACAATTACCTGAACCAAAGCAGAGCCAAAACAGGAGTATGAATATCATTTGGGCTGGAGAGGTATCATTTAGCTAAGCAGTGGCAATGACAATAATAAACATAGTACTGACGCTAATCTTTTAATCTGTGCCATGCTATATAGCTGAAACTCAGAATTGGGATTTTCCTGCAAACCAAAGTCATTTTTCTAGTCATTGTGGATCTGCACCATAGACTTTTTAAAGACAGAAGCAGTCAGAATGCTAAAAACTTACCCTGATCCTTTATGATTAGCTGATGATGATGAAGTTGCTGAGCAGGCAGAGTTACGGTTGGAGAGATCCAGCACGCCATCTGTAAAAGACAAATGAAACTGGTCAGGATCTGAGTGCCAGTGGTTTGGTGCCTTCAGGAGGATGCGCATAGTCAGAAAACTTCAGAGGTTGTAAAAAAATATTTTATAGGCCATACATTTAATGCTCCTCTACCTGGTTCAAGTTCACTCTTTTTCTCCACCTGAGTTCGGCTCACTCTGAGGTCCAAAGGGGCGTCGGATGTTTCGGACAACGGTGATGAGGTCCTTGTGACACCATTCGTATTGGTGTGGAGTAGGCATTTGGACGCGTACTCCATAGCAAACTTGTGTATCATCTTCTTCATCAGTTCCTGGGCAATCTGAGGTATGTTGCAATCGCAGCCCAGGGACACATCTAACAGAAAACATGCATTCAGACACAAGTTAAAATTAGTAGCTTCAACTTTTAACATTTCACATTAAAATCTGTCTCCTGATCCCACCACATTTTAAAACAAGTGTCTCCAAAGCATATCACCCACTTGTACTCACATCATTGCAAACTATAGGGATGGGCTATTTGACATTTAGAAGCTAGCTCTACCACAGTATAAGCTGAGTCACTAGGTCAGTCAATTCAAATTCATTGTAACGTCTGTCAACCTTGGAAGCAGTTTTTTCATACTGGAATATAGTCAGCTACAGCACTCACTGGCCACCTTGCTAGCACTCCTGGGCTAGATCCTCAGAGATGCTCTTCTGCATACCTTGTAACAAGTGGTTATTTGGGTTACTGTTACACTCCTATCAGCTTAGAGCAATCTGTCCTCTGACATCTGGCACCAACAAGGCAGTTCTGCCCAGAGAACTGCCAATCACTGGATAGCTTCCATTCTTCTGACCATTCTAGAGATGGTTGTGCAGAAAAACCCAAATAGAGCAGCAATTTCTGAAATTGTAAGACCAGCCTGTCTGGCACCAACAACCATGACAATCTCAAAGTCACTTGCATCGTCTTTCTTCCCTATCCTGATGCTGTGATCAAAATTTTAAAGGTTGTTCCTTCTTTGTTTTGAACATCTTTTGTGTGTGACAGCACTTGTGTCATTGTGTCTACATATGGTCTGTCTTCACATAAAATTAAGGACAAAATATGCTATGGAACCTGTTAACTGTGCACTGTGTTCTGATTGACCAGATTTATCTTCTCTCTTCCTACAAGGATGACAGACCCTCGGAGACTTGTTTCTACAAAGAGTTTTTGCTTACCATCTTCCTCTTTCAACAGCTCACTGAATACTGTTGTATTCTGCATTGTCACTTGGTCTCTAAATGCAGAAATAATGAAATGCCTAGAACTTGGCCAATATGCCCCCTCCTTAAATCTGCCACTCTGTGACCTTGACCTTCGACGCCACAATGTCAGAAATCTAATGAGATCTTCTACCGATAAGGATAAACTACACATATTTTGGAAAAGCTCCAGCAAACAAGTCAGCTCCTGTAGTGGGAAATTTTGTAATGAAAAATGGATGGATGCATGGATGGACAGATACACTGATCTCAAAAATATTATCAGATCTTCTTATCCATCAAAGATATTAATCATACAAAGTTTGGTAAAGCTCCAGTAAACAACTCCACTCCCGTAGTGATAACAAGGATGGGCGGATAGACTGTGACCTTGACCTCTGAGCCTGACCTTTGACCTCACAACCTAAAACAGATCATCAGTTCTTCTATCCATCATAGTGATTAAGCATACAAAATTTGCCTTGGCTCTAGCAGTCCAGTAAGCTCCCTTGATGGTAACAAGTATTTCATTAATGACTCTGTGACCTGGACCTTTGCCCTTACAACCTCAAACTGTCATCAGATATCCTACTAAATATAGGTATTAACCACAAATGTTGGTTAAAAACCCAGCAAACAAGTCAACTCCTGTAGTGGTAACAAGATTTGTGATTGATGGACGGACAATCTGAAAACACAATGCCTCCTCAGCAGATGCATAGTAAACCTCAAAAATAATGGTGCACAATTTATTTATTTCAGATTTCCATAACAATGGTCAGTTTGAACTTCATGTATGTCTACATGGCTAATTGCAACGGTTGCTGCTAAGTGATTGGCTAATTATGTGTTTGTAGAAATGAGAATTTGAACAGTTGTACCTAATAAAGTGGCTGGTGAGTGTATAAGTCAGAAAAATCAGAATACGTCATGTGAAAATAGTCATCAAATATGAAGTTCAAATGTCCACAAATTAAATCAAATTCACCTCAACTGTAATGGTCTGTTGCCAACAATATCTAAGAGGGATCACTCAAACCTTAGTACATACTATCAGAGATGCAATAAATAGTGGTCAATGTTAATCAGTTGCATGTTAATTGTGTGCAGGATGGAATGATAAAGAGCTCAAAGAGTTTACAACTGCTACAGCTTCCAAACTAAGGTATTTGCTTTCCTGGCACACAGGGAGGAATAAAGCACAATAAAAACAATCAGACATCTTATTATTGGAATAGGCTATTGACCAATTCATCCATCCATCCATTTCCTTAACTGGTGATCCAAATGAGGGTTGCACGACAGCTGAGGCCTATCCCACACAGGGCAAAGATTTTTTTATAACATCCGTACTGGCCCAGAATTTTACAATAGCACCATTTTAAATATTTGTGAAGAAAAGATTCAGCTATTTAAAAAACTGGAATTAGCAAAGTAATCTGGAACTTTCCCACGCAAACAACTCAAAGCAGATAAGTGGTGATTTTTAATCACAATTAATTAAAAGATTGTTACTGCTAATTACTAAATCTGAATAATAACTGCAAAAGGTATTCAGGTTTAGTGTATCATAAGGTGGTGTTATTGGTTTACAAGGGTGAAATCTACCTGACTCATCTTTCTTGTGAAACACAGCTTGGAGGATCCTGTGTGCTGACTGGCTGTTCTCAGAGAAGGTCAGGGCCTGACAAGGTGAGTAATCAGAGGGGGAGGAGAGGGGAGACGAGGCTGCAGGTGCTTGATCCTACATTCAAAAAAAAAGAAAAGAATGAAACTTATTATGACCAAGGAGAAAAAGCAGGTAAACTACTGGCCTACAGGGTTAAAAAATGCAGACAGAAAGAACAATTGACAGTATAAAAGCAGCATGTGGTAACCTAACTACAGACCCATTAGAGATAAATAATAGTTTCAGGGACTTTTATAAACTGATATACCAAACAGAATATACAGAAAACAGAGAGGACCAAAATGTGTTTCTTGACCAGTTACACTTCCAGACTATACCAGAGGACAAAAAAACAATATTAGATAGCCCTTTAACAACAGAGGAACTGATTGAAGCTATAGGAGATATGAATAGTGGCAAAGCACCAGGACCAGATGGGCTACCTATAGAGTTCGATAAAACATTCCGAAAACAGCTTGTTAGACCACTACTTGACATGTATGAAGAATCCCTTGCAGTAGGAACGCTCCCAGACTCATTGAGATTAGCCTTAATAACCTTAATATTAAAGCCAAATAAACCCCCAACTGAATGTTCATCTTACAGACCGATTAGCTTGATGGGATGTGACACCAAAATACTATGTAAAGTGCTTTCAAGGAGATTGGATAAATATCTTCCTCAGCTGATT
>VUQH01040451.1:0-16873 GCA_015106775.1 Etroplus canarensis
GGTGGTTAGTGCTCTAACTGTCATAACCACGAGGAGACAGAACCCAAACGCAGGACGCAGTGGGAAAAAGTTCAAAAGTCTTTATTAATAATCCCAAAACTGGAGAGGATGTGAAGGCAGGCAGGGACCGGCAGGATACTCCAGCAGAGAGTAGATCGTGAGAGCTCGGCCAGAGCTCGGAAAAAGGATGAAGGCAAGGTAGACTGCAGCCACTCGGGAGGGAGGAAAAGCTGCAGCAGAAACACGCTTGCTCAACGACGAACTGGCGACAAGCAGCGCTCGCCGCCGGCTTAAAACTGCTCTCCAGTCTGCTAGATGGCATCAGCAACAGGTGTGACAGCCCAGGCGCACAGGTGAGCCTAGCAGGAAATTGGGTCGGGCTGCCACACCTCCTGGAGAGCGATAGAGGGAGAGAGAGAGAGAGGGGGAGAGAAAACACACACAGACAAACAACACATAACACACATGACGGGCCAGCCAGGAGGCGAGGTCATGACACTGAGGTGTCTCTACTTTGTAGATGTTGAAAGACCTAAATTTTCTGCAATTTTGCATTGACAAATGTTCATTTTGAACTGAATAACAGTTCTCTAACAAGTTTTGGCACAAAGGGGTGAGCCACAACCCATCCTTGCTTGCAGAGACTGAACCTCTGATGGATGTTGCTTTTGTACTCAATCAAGAAACTTCACCTCCTACTCCTGCTTAATGTGGAGTCTTCCAAATAGGTGCTACTTGAATATTAATTGTGATTTTCAGTCTTATTTTAACTTTTGTTAAGTGTGTTGTAGCCATCAAATTGTAAATGTGTGTATATTTGCAGGATGCAATTTATTTGGTCACTAAAAATATTGAAAATCTTTTCTTTATGCTTTTGATAAATACAGATAGCAAAGATTTTTCTTTTTATAGCATTTTGGAAAATAGATCAACTTTTTTGGAAATGGGGTTCATGCAAAATGTGAATGTCTCTCTTAGATTGTTTGGTCTGCTTTTATTTTGCTTGCATTTTCATTGCAAAAAGTGTTTGCTGTGAAGACAGCAAACAATCCTCTTAATAAGTTACTTAATGGAAATATTATTGTAATGAACATAAGAAAAAGCATATTACTGTTGGGCTGAATGGTTTGTTAAGAGCACTCCCAAGCAGTTTGAGGAAAGTTGTTTAACATTCTCCCTCACCATATTGTAAAACAAACCAGTTTCCCCAACCCAATTACTGCATTTTCTCTTTGTGGCAATTGCTATTACTCTGTTACATAAAGTAAACATGAGAGCAAATGAGATTTGTATATACACCTTAAGGCAGTAAATTCAGTGCTATAAATTAAAGCCTACACATACTGTATAAATCCCATGTTGTAATAGAAAGTCTGAGCTATAAATGAAGACCTGAATGATTCAGTTTGTGGAGATTCTCCTGGCATCTCTCATATTTACCTAATTTAAATTTGTTTATTTTTACCCTGGATTCTTTGTATTGTATTTTGCACTTTACTTAGCCCTAATCCACATGGTTGCTCTCAGTGTATCATATTGCTCATATATTAACACTTCTCTGCTGCATATCATCAGGTTCTGGGAAGAAGAGGATGTGTTTGATTCATAAACAGGCACAAACATTTAAATGGGAAGATTAACCGTGGAAGTACAGTGAAGTGTAAAAACAGGAAATAGGATCAGAAGTGTCAAACATAAATGCTCATAATAAAATCCCAATTTCGATATGTGCCAATAAGCCTATTACTAAAATGGAAGCAGTTGGTTTGATTGTGCTGTGTACATAATTAATCATGTTCTTAGTGTGCTATTCTGCTCTTTCCAGTCTTGTTAGTATTCATAAGGATGATTATGATGACTTTCTTCAACTTCTACTCTGAATCCTTTCACGTTCTTCTGCAGTTTCACATGTATACATTTGTCAGGGTGCTGCTGCTGACTGGTTGCGGCGCTCTACTTTGCCTGGATGCTCAACTTATTGCAGTTCAATAAGAACAGGTTTCCAGGGATTTAAACTAAAAGCTTATCAGCATGCACAATCATACATTGTCTATACTGCTGTTGCCAGATTTCAGAATCTTTTTTTCTCTGACACTTATTTTACAATTATCTGGAGAACTATTCATGAATCTTTGCATTTTTGGTGGGGAGCAGATGGTATTTTAATGAACTCCACAGGAGATATTTTAACATGATGCTTTTCCTCTGGGTACCCTGACATAAAACACAGTAATTGTTGTTCTTTAAGCCATGTACTTTTTCTGTCGTACACTTTAAAAATAACACCAGTCATATCAGTTGAGATTTTTGATAAGTGAAACATTTTAAGAAATACTATTGGTGTGGGAGCAAACAATGGCAGTCATAAAAATCCTGTGAAAATGTCTTTATTTTGAGGTCTTTTTTGAAAAATGGTTGAACTCATTACACAGTACATTACGTGCCACTAAAAACCTTCCCAGCTTCCTTCAAAATGAGGCTCAGCAGGTTTGATTTGAAGTGAAGCTGTTTGAGAGCAGTCACTCATAATGGCTAAAATCCATTCAAACTGCTTTTAGCTTTCTTTTAAGAGAAACTTGCAGGTTGGTGATCTCAGTGAATAAATGTGTAAGAAAATGAAGCAATATCTAGATTTTACCAGAAAAAAAGTCTTTCTCAGGACTAAAATGAAATAAAAAGTTGTCGTTGTAACAAAGTTTATGACCCCTTCAAAACACACAGAGCCTGAGGGAGTTCATCACAAATATGGAGGCAAACAGTATTTTTTGACTATGAAGACCTTAAAAATGTTAATGTGCATATGACGGACTGCAGCCTTACAATTATTATTCTGTTAGGCATCAAAGGGAATCGGAACTGATGAGGATAAGGAGAAATAACATTCACCAGTGAGAAATTAATTAGTGGTGTGGGGGAAACCAGAGGAGAACGGGGCAAGTGTCTCAGTAAGTGATTGACATTCGCTGACACTAGCTCATATTGTTTTACTAAAAAATACTCTGAAGTTAGAGTTCATGTACAGTGATGTAAAAAAGTTTTTCACAGTACTCTATCCAGTCTGGTGATAAACTAAGCACACCCCTAGTGCTTCCTAAAGAATTAAGAGGGTAAATAGCAGCCAGGCGCTGCTAATCAAATACATATGATTCATTGATCAGTAAGTGCGAACACAAAGGTCAGACCATGCAATGCTCAGACAAATTGTAAAAAAAGATGAGCTATATCTCAGACTCAACAGGTCTCAGTTAGCATGCTAAATGCTAAAGTTCATGACAATACAATCAGAAAAAGACAAGCATGGCTTGTTTGCAAGGGTTGCCAGGAAATCGTCTCTTGTCTCTGAAAAGAGCATGGCGGCACAGCTTAAGGTTGTAAAGTTACACCTGAATAAACCACAAAACTTGTGGAACAGTTAAATGCCTGTATTTGTATTTGTATTTTATTACTTGCCACCTCTGCATGAAGTGGCAGAGGTGCCACTTCATGCAGAGGTGGCAAGTAATAAAATACAAATACTTTGTCATACTTTAGTAGCGTTTTCAGGCATTTGCACTTTACTTGAGAGTATTTTTGGATAACTACTTACTTACTACCAAGATTTTTCCATAAATATCTCTACTTTCCACTCCTTACATTTTTAAAACAGCCTTGTTACTTTAGGTGTAACGCCTTTGAGGGTAGCTATTATTTCACATCACTACATGTCTTTCCCTGCATCAAACTGATTTGAACCTAGGTGGAGAGAACAATAACACACAAAAGGCAATCCTAGTGTGTCCACAATTGGTGCTTATCCTGCATGACTGACATAAAAGACTTAGAGACAAAAGAGGAAAAAAATATATAATTGAATGCATCATTCATAGAACTGTACTCATTTGTCTGTTTAGGTGTAAAGACAAAGTCACCCATCTACAATGCAGGCAAAAACAGAGAGCCATTTTTTAATCTGCCTTTTTCTGTGTGTGCTCGTAATGGTTGCTCAAGCTGAGTACATTCATTGGAATAACTGATAGAAGCTGGAATAAAGTTTCTGTATCTTGGATCATGTTGTTTTTAAACTATATTAATATGACTTCAGGTTTGGTTAGCATTGCGCAAAGACAGCTGGTACTGTAGAAATATCTTGCTACTTTTGATTTTTAAACTCTGAGTTCATTTCAGAGCCTGTATTTTTCACTTTTACTTGAATAAAGAAGTTGAATCAGTATTTCAGCTTCTAAGTCTTTATAGAACAAGTATCTGTACTCCTACTTGAGTAAAGAATGTATCTACCTTTGCCACTTCTGTCTTTTGGATAGATGAGACCAAAGTAGAGATGTGTGGCCATAATCCACAGCACCACTTTTGGGGAAATTCAAACACACTATATCAGCACAAGCACTTCATACCAACTGCCAAGCGCAGTAGTGGTGGAGTGATGATCTGGACTTCTTTTGCAGCAATAGAATCTGGACACCTAACAGTCATTGACTTGAGCATGAACTACACTGTAAACCAAAGTACTGTAGAGTCAAATGTGAGGCCATATTGATTCATCTTGATAGCTAAAGCTTGACCTAGCTTGGGTCATGTAACAGGACAATGATCCCAGGCACACCAGCAAATCTACCTCAGAATGACTAAAAAAGAAAATAAACAAGGTTACAAAGGCCTGGTCAGAGTCTAGACCTCGGCCCAATTGAATTGATGTGGCAGGGCCCCAAGAGAGCTGTGTATAAATGAATGCCCACAAACTTCAATGAATTAAAGCTAGTTGTAAAGAAGAGTAGGCCAAAATTCCTTCACAATAATGTGAGAGTCTGATAAAGTCATACAGAAAATAGTTAATTCAATTTATTGCTGTTACTGAATCAAGGGGGTTTTCACCAGATTGTGAAAACGTTTGTTTTCAAATGACTGCATTAGGATATAACAAAATCAAACCATTTTCTGCTAGAGCACTGATACTTACCTATAACAGAAACTAATGGGTGAAGAGCAAGCTGCTTTTGATTAGAAGGCACCATCTGATGTAAATCACACATTTATGTGTTATGAGAGAAAGACAGAGAAGAAACAGTTTCCAGATAAGTACATGTTGTTTGATAGGTGTTTGTGTGGGAAACACCAGAAACAAGGCATCAAGCAGTGTATTGACTCAAGAGTCAACTAATAGGAAGCTAAAACTGTGTTTTTCATTGAGACTAAATCTTTGAGGTGGGAACATTGGTTTTGGGTGCTGGTGGGAAGTTTGCACCTGCCAGCACTCATAGGTGAAGCGGCTGCTTCCACAGAAGGAACCACACCAGCAATCAATCTCACATGGTCTTGTCTTATCCAGAACTCCCTCATATCCTCAGGAATGTAATTCTCCTGTTGCTTACAGATGCAGCAGTAAATTCACGTTTCTTCTCCTGTACTAAACACCCAAAAATCTCTTTTCCGCTTCCTGTCAGGAAAGCTGTGGACTCAGTGTCCCTTAAGGCTCAAGTTTAAGTAACCCATGCACATGTGATACTTCATTTGGAGGAAACTCGTAACAAATACCAACTCATTAAATGATTACTGCTCACACTCACTAAATATATTATTGTTTTAATAATAATAATAATAATAATAATAATAATAATAATAATAATAATAATAATAATAATAATAATAACTTTTTATCTGAGTTTGAACATTTGTCTCTCAAAACATATAAGATCAGGCATTACCTTTTTAAAATTTTCATTTCCAAGCAATAATATACATGAATAAGAACATGGCAGCATGGTTTAGGTTGGCAAAGTTGCATTTGAGCAAACCAGAAGTCTTGTGGTTTGCTCTATATTTATTTATATAATTCTATATTTATCCAAATTGATCCAATAACAGACCAACATTATATAAACTGTTCAGCTGTGTATTAAAAACGTAAGAGCTCTTCATTGTTTACCAATAGGATGTCCCTTTTAGGGAGAAGCAGAAAGACAATTAAGCTTTCCAGGTCTTGAGTAATGAAAGGTGGTTTTTAAGTCTTTTAAGTTAAGAAAAAATGCAGTCCAACATGATGGTTATCCTCAGTAAACAAACTACCTTTGATTGTGGCTTTAAGCTATGGTGATCAGCAAATAATCCTTGTCCTCCTCCTTCCTGCTTAAGTCCCTCTTTGCTCATCTGTCTGTGTGTTTGTCTCCATTTTCTTCTCCTCTCCCTGACATGCTAGCATACAAAGCACTAAAACAAAGTCATTTTAGATGCACAAACAAACTACAAATACTAGTCACCAAGGATAATAAACACATGGTCTGCAGGGAACCTGGTTGGGTACATACTCTGGAGTACATTCACTTATTTGGCATGTAAAATGATGCTATGGTAATTAGTTTGCCCACATGCTGCATTTTTTTTAGAAACAGAGAGGAATATTACATTGTTTTTCTTTTCATGGATCTTAGTATTAATGCCCTGTTCTAATCCCTTACAAGAGCTAAACTCCCTGAGCCAGACAAGTTTTGGATTCAAACAAACTCATTTAGCATGCAGATTAATGCAATTCCCAGCTCCTGCAGGAGTCAGCTTATTAAACACATTTAAATCACATACATTTACAATTAGAGTAAGTTAGAGCTATTAAATAAAAGACATAATACAAAAGCGGCTCATCAGCACAGTTTGTCTCTCTAAACACATTTACATAAGTGCTTTGCACTTTTGCACCAAAGCATAAAGTATAGAGTAGTTATTCCCTCTAAATGCAGTTAAAGCAGGCAAATGAACCACCTTTTTCTTTAGTTATATTCATGGATGAGTCAGCCATATTGTTCTAATTAAAATAATCAAAGTCCTGCTGTCAGGTTGGCACTTCGTAGGCACTGTTGTGGCTTGTGTTTAATTGCTTTTGCATTTTAATGTTTGAGAAAGTCTATCTGTGTGTGCATATGTATGAGCACATGTGTGTGTATGCGTGCATGAAAGGCTTTCCATGCAGAACAGCATGCTAGCATGGAATACTGAGAGAGTTTGTGCAGGTCCAGTCATCAGTGTTCCTTCTACTGACTTTACTGCACGCTTGAGTGTCTTTCAATTTAGTGCTTCTGATAACTCGACTCTCTCTCTTGCAGAGATAAATGTTGAAATATAATAAATGAGTTTGCAACTTCACATGTTTTGGCTCCAACCTTGTCCTTCTTTCACTGTCTCTGTGCCCTTCCTTTTCTCTGCCTTATTTATCTTTCCCTCTGCTTTGCTTGTTGCTCGTTTTTCAACATGTTCGAATGAGTTTCCTATCTTGAACCATAAGCTTGATCAAATAAAGACTGTAATTTCCAGTGCATATGGAATTTTATTTCTTGAAAACAATTTTGAATTGCCTTCATACTACAGGGTTATTACTGTAACAATGAAACATGAGTTTGACTATTATGCAAATATTTCTATGCATATTTTTTCATTTTGTCATGTTATCTCGAAGACCTTACTGAGACAATTACTGGTTTCGACAAGATTTTCTACAAGCATTATGCATTTATGTGAAAAAGAGGTGGATTGCTGAGACATGAAGAAATGGAAAAAACTGTACAGTATTGACATGCATACAAAGTAGCTGTGTGGGGACAGTGATAAAGCGGTGATGGAGTGATCATTGTCTCTAGTGTTGCTATTCATTAGAACTGTCCACTAGAGTAGGAACACATGAGAGTGAGCTGAGTCTCCTAATCAATGCGCTCTGCAGATGTGCCTTTACTTACACCAACAAGGGGGATAAGCTCCTTATCAATGCACTGTACCGAAACTGTTCTCAGCTATGGATTAATCTGTCCTCTGTAAAGCACGTTATTTTTTCCCTGTGAACCTGTCTGTCAGTCATTTTCCTGCAGTGCAGTGGCAAATCTGGCTGTGGTCTTCTTTAGTGCAGAAAATTCCTGTGTGGTCTCAGCTAAAATCAAAGTTTTCACAGCAGACTGATGTGGCCTCTGTATGTTGTACAATACTGTGGATGAAGAAACAAAGTTTCAATCAGGAGATCAATTCCTGCCTCATGTCTGTATGGTCAGTGTGAAGGTAATCTCAGCATTATGTTAACTAGATTAGTTTCGCTTAGCTTAACATAGAGACTAGAAATAAGGGAACAGACTTTGCACACATACTGTTAGGCCCATCAGTTTCGTGATAATGACACATTTTTTGCAGTTTTGTATCTGTACACCACCACAGTGGATTTTAAATCAAAGAGCCAGATTTAATCCAGTAATTGCATTGACTATTTAGGAATTACAGCTATTTTTAGAAATAGTTACCACTTTTGGCAGACTCAAAAATACCATGACAGTTGACTGATTAGCAGTTTCATGACCAGGTAAGGCCTATTCTCTCATTATTTCATGACAAACTAAACAGATCTAGAAGTGATTCCATATGTTGAATTTGGATTTAGTAGCTGTTCACTGAAAGTCTCAATATGAGGTCCAAAGAGATGGTTTTGGAAATGAAGGAGGCATTTTTATGCTGAAAAAACAAAACAAACCTGTCAGAGGGATAGCAACAACTTTAAGAGTGGCCAAAACAACAATCTAGAACATTTGTAAAAAGAAGCAACACACTGACCAGCTGAGCAACACTAAAAAGCCTGGAAGACCATGGAACACAACTAAAATGGATGAGCACAGAATCCTTTCCTTGGTTAAGAAAACCCCCTTCACAACATATAGTCAAACCAAGAAAGTTCTCCAAAAGGTGGACATATCATTGTCAAAGTTTACAATTAGGAGATGCCTCTTTATGTAAACCATCTCCATTTCCCTCTGGGAAAGGAGGGCTTTCCCAGAGAATATTTAAAAGAGCCTCAAAAAAAATCTTTGGACAGATGAAAGCATGATTAACTTCTATTAGAATAATGAGAAGAGAAAAGTGTGACGAAGGAAAGGAATAGCTCATGATTCAAAGCATACTGCATCATCTGTCAAACATGGAGGAGATAGTGTTATAGTATGGGTGTGTATGGCTGTAAGAGGAACTGGGTCATTACTATTTAATGATGTAATTGCTGATAAAAGCAGCAGAATGAATTCTGAAATGTACATGGCTCTACTCCCTACAAAATTATTTGAATGACACGTCACAGTACAAATGGATAATTACCCAAAACATACAGCAAAAGCAACCTAAGAGTTTCTCAAGGCAAATAAATTAGATATTCTTCACAGTCAGACAACTTATCTCAAACCAATACTTTAGGCCATCCAAATAGTAAAAACACTTGCTATCTTAAAAATTAGGTTAGCTTGTCCCATTACTTTTGAGTCCCTGAAAATGGGGGAATATCTATAAAAATGTCTGTATTCCTAAACAGTTAATAAAGTTCTTTTTATCATACCCCTTAAATTTAAGTTGAAAGTCCTTTATCTAGTCCATCATATTTTCACTGTTTTCTTTAAAATCCTTAACTGTGATATACAGAGGCAAAATTACCCCCAAAAAAGTGTTATTGTTTTAAAACTTACAAACCTAATTGTAGCTTTATGTTTATCGTATACACATTAAGGATTGACCACACAGCGAGAAATTCAGTTATTGTGTATTGCTTTGTCACTAACAGTTGATTGCTAGTGGACATTTCAGACTGCAGTTGCCTATAACATTCTAAAGTATATATCACCCTGTCATCTGTCAATCAGTGGTATCCTGTGATCTCATCTGTATTTGCTTCAGTTGCTATTCTATAAGATAAAAAAGTTTAGCAGTTATTTAATTTGTCATCCTTTGAATTTGCAGAGATGGGTGACAAAGAAAATGCCAGACTATACACTTAGGTCCATACATTTATGGACAATGGCATGACCATAGTGGATTTTAAATCAGTCAAGTTGTAACTAAGGTTGCAACATTGCTCTGTGTTGCTAGTCTTATAGTATTCCTTTCGTCTACTGATTGAGGATGAGTTCTTCAGCAGAAACAGACAAATTGCTGCCCTGCCACTCATCTCCCTGACCAAGTCTTGCCCATTTGCCTTCTGGAGGTGTACTCTAACCTGCTCTCAGCAGCCTGCTGTGATTTGCCAATAAACAGGTAAACTTATATCATAAATCAACAAAGAGAGCTCTGTTGGGGTAATTACCCCTGTAGTTGCTCCACTGCCCTGAAAGAAAAAGGAAACAGAGATTGATGGAGGAAGGCTTGACAATGAAAGACTTTCTTTTTGTGTGGTAGAAAATGTTTTACCTTGAGAGATGTCCTCCTGAAGCATTACTCAGAGATGGCTGTTCTGTTGAGCAGCTGGTCGATAGTTATAAATTGTAGGGGGTTGGGTCCAATTAACAGTGTAATTAAGCTACCATTTGATACCCCAATAATCTCAAATTATTTGGATTCATTCAAATTACATAATATCTTATGTAGCTGATTGCACACTGTCAGCTATTTTTTTTTCACCTGAAAGCTGTAGGCATGTCTCATTCTCTCAGCATCACCTTGTAATTGTGTCTCCTGCAGAAGAGAGCACAGAACAGTAGCAGGGGGTGAGGGTCTCATTTAGAGCAAGGCAAAGTAACCAAGTGTGTAATGCTATGCACAAACGTGCACCTTTTGTTTCAATGCTGGCTTTGTGATCTCGTCATGATACCCATGTTATTAGAGATGTCTGCGATATTCACCTCTGCGAGTCTGCACATTTCATTGCGGAGACAAAAGCATGACAGGTAGTTACAGGAGAAGAAGGCCTAACAATTGATTCTGAGCAGTGCAAAGAAGCAATAGCAGAAAGTAGGCAGCAGGGAGCAGAAGTGAGACTGAGGGGAAATGAGGCTAAATGCAAAATGGTTCTCAGTAGAGAAAAAGAATGATGAAACTATGGGAAAAAACACATTTTGATTCTCCATCTTCAGAGATTTATTTCCCAACCTACCGGTCTTGAAATTCATCATAACCAACTCTCCTCTCTCATCCATACTTCCTCTCTTCCTTTGATTCCCCCTGTAGACAGGCCTTTATCTTGATACTTATCAAGGCCTCTGGCAGTCTGTTTCATCCGTAACCCTGTCAGCTGTTATCTACAAGTGTAGAGGCTGTCAAACTGTTAACTGTGTTTACTGTGATAAACAATTATTACCACGCTATCAGTGTTGGGAGAAGGACATGGCTGCAAGGTGTTTGAGCAATGTCGACTTTGGGCGGAAAGTGTGCTGAGTTTGACAACAGATAATAGGTGTTTCTCTTCAGGTTTTATCTCAGCTTCCATAGCCAAGCATCAGTGATGAGAGTTTACTCCTCTGCCAAAGCTGAAGTTGTAGAGGTTTAGTGAAGCTGGTGCTTTTTCACTGTTCAGCATAGCTTGGCTTACAGAGGTGATGAGTGCTTGCTTTTTCAGCTGTTTTTTTTTTTTTAAATTCACTGACTTCCTCAGATTGCTCTTAGTGTTGATGAAAAAACTAATGCTTTTCTCTCAAAAGAAAAGCACACTGAAACCGATTTTAGACAATACAGGTTTTTTGCAGCCAGTGTCCTGTTAACAACTCTGGGAGCCCATCAGCAGCTGATGATTTCTTCTAGGAATGACAAAATGTGATTGGTTCCTACTACTTAGACAAACTGATTGCAAATGGTAACCACAAAGTTTACAGTGCCAATTTGTTTTCCCTGGTCTTGAGTGTCACCTGTATAGAAGGTTTAACACCTCTTCAACCATGAGGTTTATGCTGAAATATAAATCATTGTTTTATCAAACATTTGGCACCCAGTCATTTTACAGCTTTCAAATGGATTATATATAACAGAAGAACTAGAAGCTCATAATGTAACTATGTATACATTGAATTTTAAATTTTGATTCAGCTGTGCTCGAATGTATTGTGTAAACCAGCTCACAGCTTGGTGAGAATTTTCCTATTTATTTCTAAGTAGAGAAAACATCTGCTTAAAGATGTTAGTTTGGTGCTGAGCTGGTAGTATATATCAGGTTTAGCCTTTTCTGTAGAAATGCTTGCTGTGGCTGAAGCATTACAGATGAAAACTGTGAGACTGAACCAAAGTGTTAAGTTGTGGGCTCAAAAAAATTAAAACAATAAGTTTTAAAGACAGTCAGTAAAGTTGCAGAGTCAGGAGGTGGACAAAAGTACTGGGTCTCCTACACATTACATCTAAAAGAGCTCTTATGACATGGAGTTGTTCACCCCCTTTGCAGCTATAACAGCTTCCACTCTTCTGGGAAGGCTTTCTACAAGATTTTGGAGTGTGTTTGTGGGAATTTCTATGAGTCTCTATGTATAGTTTGAGTCTTTGTGTATTTGGGCATCTGCCATGTCCTGTGCTTTGCATTTATTATTTGCTCCCCATCTCTTCTGATTCCATGATTGTTGTTACCTGTGCTCCTCTAACTTTTGTTTCTCATTAGTCTTCAGTCTGTGTCTGTATATACTCCTATCTCTTTCTCATTGTTGTGTTGTCCATCTTTTAGTATGTGCTCCTGCTACCTGTGTTTCTTGCTCAGCCTCATTATACTTGGACTTGCTAAGCTCACTCTATGTTCACCACACCGTGCCTCCTGCAGCTCTGCATGTGGGGCCTCAACTGTCAAGCTCTCCACACACTTAAACATGACACTAAAGGTGTTCAGTGGGGTTGAGGTCAGAGCTCTGTGTGGGCCAATCAAGTTCTTCTACACCAAACTCATCCCACCAATTTTTATGGTCCTTTTTTGTGCACTGGGGTGCACTTATAATCAAACAGAAAAGGACCTTCACTAAACTGTTAAGTTGGAAGCATTGGATTGTCCAAAATGTCTTGGGAAGCAGATAATTAAAATTTCCCTTTACTGGAACTAAGGGAACCAGAACAAACCCAGAAAACCAACCCGCAGCATTATTACTCCTTCACCACACTTTACAGTCCAGTCCAGCAAGTAATGTTCTACTGGCTTTCACCAAATCCAGACTCATCTGTTCGACTTCCAGATAGAAAAGTGTTATTCATCACTCCACAGAACACGTTTCCACTGTTCCAGAGTCCAGTGGCAACGTGTGTTACACCAATCCATCCAAAGCTTGCCATTGTGCTTGGTGATGTATGGCTTACATGCAACACGGATTTTAATGAGGAAGTTTGGAGCACTGCAGGTAATGAGTCAGCAGAGTGCTGGTAACTTTTATGCACTTCATGACCCCACTTTGTAACCTTACATAGTCTGCCATGTCTTGGCTAAGTTGCTGTGAGTTCTTAAACACTTCCACTTTGCAATAACACCACTTACAGTTGTTTGCGGAATATCTAGGAGGGGAGAAATTTCAAAACATTTCCTATTACAGTACCATGCTCAAATGTGAGAGCTCTTTGGAATAACACCACTCTTTCTTTGTAAAGATAGGTGCTTGATTTTATATAAATTTGGTAATGGGACTGAATGTAACACCTCCTGTGTGCTACACCTGAAAAAGGGCAATTTCAGCAACTTCAACGATGTCTGGAGTTCTTGAACGAAAACAGCCCAGTTGAACCAATTTTATATTGCACGCTATCATGTGATCCATTGTCTGGGATTCTATTCAATGTAGGAAGACGATGCCAATTTCCACATTATCAGATTTCCTCATCACAGCCAGTAAAGCTCTCAACTAATGAATAACTTATTTGAAAGTATGTGACGCAAGGCTGTTATAAAACCAAAGTGACAGCACAGAAGCAAGAAAAAAAAGCATAAGACAAAAAAAAAGTTGAGCTTCCGTTCCCTGCCTTTCATCGTTCATCAATGCCCCTCTGTCCCTTCTTGTCACCACTTTTAGGGGGGGGGGGTCTTTCTCTCTTCATCACTTGCATGGACATAAATACCCTTTTTTCATCCTACTGTGAAATTTACATTTAGTAAGTCTGCATTGTGTGGGAGCATTCAAAGTAGCATTCTGCACAAACTGAGATCTTATTTCTGTCCTGTAACCCATGTAATGTGAGCTTGATGTTTTTTTTTTATATTGCATCACTTTAAATAATGCTTATTTCCTTTGTAGTAACACAAAGTAAATATTTCTACACAAACAAATCAAGCACCATCTTAGGACAGTTTAAAAATGTCTCAGTGCTGCCTCACTTGTGAAAAACGGGTTGTTTTTGAACTGCCTACCAAAGGCTAGATTTGTCTGAAGTGCCTTTTTTGTCACAAATGTTGGCAAAAGAAAGCAAGTGGCAATGGCACAGAAAACACTTGTTTGTTGCTAAGGACACACTCAAATTACCTTTAACCCTTTTTATGCAACACCTTTTCTTTATGTTGGGCACACTCATGCGCCTACACACACACTAATCTGATACCACACAGACAAAAGTAACATCTAAATGCAGTGCAAATTAACCTGCCTACAAGTGAAGAATAAAATGTCTTAGACTCTTTGATGTTAGCAGACAGTGTGCTGTGTACTGAGACAGCCTATAATGCCAGAATAAAATACCCTGAAACTTTCTCTTTTGTTTTGGACCACAGCAGACTGAATATTTTGACATACTGAAATTTGTGAATTTAGATATGCTGTCTGTGACAGTTTAGATTTACAGCAGTGTTATATGGAGGCTGGAGAACACTTTCAGCTGTATCTGGGCTTAATTCCTAGGGAAGATTTTTTCTGTAGTAACAGTTAAGAAAAGAGGCCTGTTATTACTTGACCATGGCATGAACCTCAAATATTTCTGACTGCAGAGCTTCCCTAATCATAGACATTGACTGTTTCTTTAATGTGTTACATAAGTTTTCTCTCAGAGATCATTTGTGAGATGTAAAGGTTCATGACCTGATATTATAGAGATTAGCTTTAGTCAAGAAAATATGGATAAAATCTTGTGTCATCCATTTTCTGCCGCTTATCTGCGTCCAGGTTGTGAGGGCAGCAAATTAAGCAAAGACATGCAGGCCAATCTTTTATCAGCCACCCAGCTCTTCTGGGGAGACAGACATTCCCAACCCAGTCAAGCGATAAAGTTTCTCCAGTTGATTCTGGGTATGCCCTTGGGGCCCCTCCCAGTTGGACATTCCCAAAACACCTCACCTGGGAGACATCCAGAAGGATGGGAGGAAGCATCCTGGTCAGATGCCTGAATGACCTCAACTGGCTCCTCTACTTTGCTCAGCTTTCTCTTCACCATGACAACCAGTGCAGCATCCACATTACTACAGATGCCTCGCCATTTCATCTGTCAGGCTCCTGTTCCCATCTTCCCTGACTCATGAACAAGACCCCAAAATACTCAAATGCCTCCACTTGAGGCAGCAGCTCATTCCACATGTAATGTGGGCATGCCATGGCCCATGGCCTCAGATTTGGAGGTGTTAATTTCATCCCAGCCATTTCATACTTGACTACAAACCACACCAGTGCAAGCTGGAGGTAGAAGTTCAATGAAGCCAACAGAACCATATCTCCATATCTTCTGCAAAAAGCAGAGACAACATCCCAACATCACTGACTTTCCCTTCAGCCCTTGGCTGTGCTTTGAAATTCCGTCCATAAAAGTTAGGGACCAAAAGCCCATAACAACAAACCAAATACCCCATATTCCCAAAGCACCCCTCTAACAGGACACCCTGAGGGACATAGTCAAATGCCTTCACCATGGCCACAATACACATGTGGACTGGCTGGGCACACTCACACACACGCTGAAATATCCTCAAGAGAATAAAGAGTTGTTCCAGTGTACCGCAACTAGGATGAAAACCACATTGTACTTCCAGAATCCGAGGTTCGACTAATAGATGGACTCTCCTCCAGTATCCTGGTGTAGACCTGTCCAAGGAGGCTGATGAGTATGGTTCCTCTGAAGTTGGACCACATCAATCCATCCAGACCAGAGGGTCTTCGTTGTAGTGTATTTATATCAATACACATCTTAATAGCCAGGTTGGGTCTTTTTGTCCACTGAATTAACTACCTAAAAAATTTGATATGGTTAATATTGTGATAAACGAGCCATTTCCACAGACTCTGAATTTTCCTTGAGTGACCTATTTCAAGCAGTGATCAATATTTTCCTTATTATGCTCATATCAGATACCTAATATAATGTAATGTTATAAACTCATGGAGAATTATCACTAAACTCAGGAGTTTGTCTTAGTTCTACAGTACTTTTCAGTGACTTGTTTCACAGGGTTTTTATTTTAGCCTCCAGCAACTTTACTATTGTGGTTCAGTCTCACTGCTTTTATCGTCGTTCTTTTCTGCACAGCTGGAATCTGTTTCATCCAAACAAGCTCTAAAAACCCACTGTTTTCCATCTACTCAGGACCAATGGCAGACAGACAAAGATGATGAAGACACTGTTAGACTGAGGTTGTCATACAGTATGACAAATGACAATGTAAGTCAATAAAAAAAATATGACAATGAAAATAGTTGTCAAGTCTGCTTCACTCCTAAAACATTTTCCTTATTAGTTTTGTAATTCTCTGAATATCAGTGTTACGATCACAACTTCTGATGGGTGGCTTGTCAAATACAGGGAACGCACCCATTATTATTATAAGTTTTCATATACGGTGGGTACGGAAAGTATTCAGACCCCTTTAAATTTTTCACTCTTTGTGTCATTGCAGCCATTTGCCAAAATCAAAAAAGTTCATTTTATTTCTCATTAATGTACACTCAGCACCACATCTTGACAGAAAAAACCAGAAATGTAGAAATTTTTGCAAATTTATTAAAAAAGAAAAACTGAAATATCACATGGTCATAAGTATTCAGACTCTGTGCTCAGTATTGAGTAGAAGCACCCTTTTGAGCTAGTACAGCCATGAGTCTTCTTGGGAATGATGCAACAAGTTTTTCACACCTGGATTTGGGGATCCTCTGCCATTCTTCCTTGCAGATCCTCTCCAGTTCTGTCAGGTTGGATGGTGAACGTTGGTGGACAGCCATTTTCAGGTCTCTCCAGA
>VUQH01040452.1:0-27180 GCA_015106775.1 Etroplus canarensis
TCAGAGAGGCAAGGCTGAGATGGTTTGGACATGTTCAGAGGAGGGATAGTGGATATATTGGACAAAGGATGTTGAGGATGGAGCTGCCAGGCAGGAGGAGAAGAGGAAGACCACAGAGAAGATTCATGGATATAGTGAAGGAGGACATGCAGAGGGTTGGTGTGAGGGAAGAGGATGCAAGGGATAGGGTGAGATGGAGGCAGATAATCCGCTGTGGCGACCCCTAACAGGAGCAGCCGAAAGAAGAAGAAGAAGAAGAAACTGACTTAGTGCAATGTTGGCATCCTGTTACAGTACCACACTTGAATTCAGTGAGCTCTTTAGAACCACCCATTATTTTACAAATGTTTGTAAAGGCAGACTGTGTTACTATGTAGTTGATTCTATATACCAGTGGCAATGGGACTGAATTAAATACCTAAATTCAATAACAAGAAGTGTGCCCAATACTTTTGTCCATACAGTGTTTCTGACAGGTTTTATTCTACTGTAAAATAAACTGAAAGCTGCCAATCACTTTAAAGCCAGAATGAAATCTAAGTAAATGTGATCCTCTGTACCTGCTGTTCTCAGTTGTTTTGAAAATGTCTTCCTTTAAAACCAGAAAATTATATTGACTAAAGGATGAGTACATAAATTTACTCATTTAGAGGTGATTTGTGGTTAACAGCTTTCTTGTTAAGCTGACCTATAGTTCATGGGGTCATGGCTATATGTATATATATAAACATATATACATACAGTGTGAAATAAAGTTGGCATAAGGTTTATTTATTTTTCAGAAATAAAAGAATGGTTGTTCTCTCATGTATTCTTTTTTCCGTCTCTATAACTTCTGATCAAATAATGCAGAAAAGGGAGATGTGAGAGGAGGCAAGCCAGGCACTGTACTGTCTCAGTCACTGTGTGGGAGGTGAATGGTTCCCATTGAAAAGCTCAGGGAAGCAGCTGTGTGCTGTTATCTATCAAAGGTGAGGAAGTTAACTTTAAGTGCATTTGCCAAACCAACAAGTTCTCATCCTTGAAAAGTTTTCACTTGCAAAACCAAAATATAGAGTTGAAAGAATCTAAATCACTAAATCATAAATCTCACATTTATGTGAGAGTTAAATTTTCTAATATCACTCTTTACCTCACTCTGGTGCTGCAAGCTATAATAGGCTCAGTGCAGCCCTCAGAAGCAAGAGAGCCAAGAACACCTACTGGTAATTGGAAACTTCAGTCACAGGGAGAAAACAATTAGCCCATTCCACATAAAAGAAAAACAACTGAGACAAGCCCCCAGATCATGTTTTGAAAAGAAAACAGGACTTATTATGCTTTCCCTTGTTTTCTTATTTACTGTTACAATGATTGCTACCTATGTTAAATCTAGCCAAAGTTTCAAATAATGGGATCACTGTATTTATGACTAACTCCTTTGAGCTGAAGTTTCAGACTGCTCTACACACTTGGTTTCAGACAGTTTTGTTCTATTTTTGGCTTTGGATGAAAACAAAAATAGGGAATGTCCTGAATATTGCTATCTCAGGCACAAAAGCCTCACCTATCTGCCATTTAAACTCTGTTTGGGAGGGGCAGACAATCAGAAGAAAGCTGGATTAAAGGGAGGGTGGCCTTAAATATAAAGGGGCTAAAATGGCATGTTTTAGACCCTGGATAAACTAAAGGGCTGCACCAATGCTAGTATAAAGTCAACAAGAATGATTTTTAACTGCAAGACTTGTAAAGCTATCCAGTAGAGTCCATCTCTTTAAAGTATGAACACAAGGTAGTTGTTTTAGAAAATGCACATCTGTTAACTTTACCACCTGTGATAAAGAGTCATTTCAAAGCTTTCTTTAGGAACTAAGGTAAGGTCCATAAGTTTAGGGACAATTACTTTTTTAAAAATTTTGCCTCTGTACATTACTACAAATTTAAAAGTGAAAATGTGATCAAAATGCAGACTTTCAGCTTTAATTCAAGGGGTTTGACAGATTAATTGCATTAACTATTTAGGAATTACATCCATTTTTATACATAGTCCCCATTTTCAAAAGCACATAGTTTTAAATATAAGAATTGTTTTTAATACTTGTATGAAAACCCTTTCCAATCTATCACCAAATACTATCTTTCTTCTTGATTTTAGACTTTTGTCAATGACACACCTACCTCCGTTTGAAGGTGATTTTTTTAAACCAAGTAAAGAATGCTGGGATCATCCACTTTAGTTGACCTGCATGGTCTACCAGGCCTTTTATAGGGTGGCTGAGTCAGTGGTTTTCTTTACTTCTTTGGACCTCACACTGAGAGTTTCAGTGAGTAGCTCATAAATGCAAATTTAACACTGGAATAAACTCCAGACCTATTGTCTGCTTAGTTTGACATGGAATGATGAGAGAACAGGCCTCACTTGGCCATGAAACAGCTTGTCAGTCAATTATCCCATTACGTTTGTGCCTCTGAAAATGGGGGACTATGTATAAAAATGGCTTTAATTCCTAAACAGTTCATTTGTCAAAGACCTTGAACTAAAGCTGAAACCCTGCACTTTGATCACATTTTGACTGTTTGATTTAAAATCCATTGTGGTGGTGTACCTAATATTTTACACAAAGTAGATGAAAGAGTCTGAACTGGGTCCTGATGGAGGCCGATAGCTCTGTATTACACTACAGTTCCTTATTGCATCATATTCATATCCAGCTTTGTGCATGCTACTGTAAAGAAAACTGGAAGCTTTTATTCACGTCCATGGTGCTTTACCACAGCCACATATTCTATACATTACAGAAGATAATGATTTTATTGTTTCTTGTTTTAGAATTGTTTTTCCATTAACGGAAACCACCGAACATGCTGAATTTATTTTTGCCATTCACTACATCACAGCTTCAGGTGAGGCATCCCTGTCTACTGCATCACTGCCTTTGGCTCTGTGTCTTTGAATTTCTTATATTTTGAAATGGCTGCACACAGAGGACAGCAAACAGTTTAAAGAAGGAGCTAGGTCCACAATGCAGAATAAAAACCTGTCATCCTTGCAGCGAAACACCAACAAGCACGCTGCAGGTGAGAATCATACCCATAGTGGTGGCTTCTCCATTTTCTCTCCTGAAGCAGGTAAATCCTTCTTAATGTTGGGGCCTTAAGAAGCTTGTCGTGTTGGAGAATCGAAGGATTTAGAGTACATTGCAAATGTGAGCACCCTAATTTTTGAACACATTGTATTATAGTGGACCTAAGCCTGGAGTGCAGCTTTCTTGTTTGTCAGTGTACCTGCACGCAAATACCAAAGTTTTTGATTGAATGACCTTTTTTAATAAATCTAACACAGCAGAAGGAAAACAACATCAGAAGCAAAAAGCCAAGAGTAAATTGAAACTTAATGAAATTGCTAATCTTTCTTGTCGAGTCATCGTGCCGGCACACAATATGTTTGTCTCCGTGTGTTAGACAAAGAAAAATTACTGTCACAGTCAATGGATTACAGTGCCATCATTCTTATCCATTGTTTCTCTTCATTCTCAGACAGTCAGCAGACAAGAGATTAGGGCTGAAGCACTGATGCTGAAAGAAACAGAAGCTTGAAAGAATCATATAAAAAAACTGTCTGAGGAGCTGGGGGGTATGCTTGTCTGACTGCAATATCTTTACACCCTGCAGTCCCCAATGCCAATAAACAACAATGTTCGATAAGAGTGTTAACAATTAGCTTGACTAATGATGAACCTGGCATCTCTGGATGCTCATGCTGCACAAACCTAAAGCATCCCAGGTGTTCATGTAAGGGTTAAGAAGATGGCAAAATTACAATATAGATTTAAATTCCAACTTTGTGGGGCTTTTATTTGATTTTACCTGTATTAATTTAAGAGCGCCTGTCTTTGAAGTGAGTCCAGAAGTTTGCAGAATGAAGGAAAAGTCATAAATCTTTCCACATCTCTTCCTTTGTGAGAACTCCAAAGTGGGTTTTCATTGGGTTTTTGATAAGGATTAAAAAAAGAACTTGGGTGGTTTTACACCATCCACAGAAAAATTGAGCTTGATTTGATTAAGATCCATCTTTTCTTCTCCGTCAATTGAAGAGAAGTGTCTTAAAGTGCTTCTTGTGCTTTTGTGTTTGCAAGACTCTTAACATTCCAGCAAATAGAATAGAAACTACTTCACCAACCACATAAAACCTAAAAGTCAAACTGAAGAGGGGGGAAAGCTTTCATGTATTATTATTTTGAGCACAGATGTTCTTTTCATTTATGTCAAAAGCCACGATGTATCTGAGCATTAGCATTTGCATTAGAGAATAAATTTGCATGGTCGTGTTTGATTGTGTGCCATGGAGTCTTGTGGTTTTACCCTTTTTCAGCTTGTAGAAATGGGACAGACTTTAAAAACAGCTCAACGTCTAATTCAACCTTTGATTTGACTCTGTAGGTGATCGAATGAACTCACGGGCTGCAGGTCGTTCATGCTGATCGGAAGCTCTCTCAGAGTCAACAACAGGTCAAGTTGTGTGCTCAGGTAGGGGATGTTGCACATCTGTAGCAGAGAAAAGATGTAAGGGTAATGAGCTGTGTATATACAGAAGAGAGCATAATTATCACATCATCACCCAGCCTATTTCCATGTGATTATTCAGAATTATCTAAAAAGCAAAGCTGCTGGGAGATACTGCAGGGAGTTACAGTCATTGGATGGCTGAGGCTTGTTCTCAGACTCAAGATTACCGCAGGCGAAGGCAGAGAGCTGTGGGCCTGTCGACAGGCTGATTTAACAGAGAAACTGAAGGCTTGACACTTGGAAACGATTGGCTGAGCTGCCTAGTCGACCTTTGTGTCTGCGCTAACCTCTAATAAATCACTCTTCATTGTCAGACTGGCTCGCTCATGCTCAGGTACCATCTCACGAAAGCCAAAGGGCACCGACTCTGACGGACAGTTAAGGATAGGTATCAGGATTAGAGTTAAAAATCTACACCATGCAATAATTTTCCATTTTTTCCAACATCCCAGAATACGTCACCCTCTACACACGAAAGCACACTTCTAAAGTGGAGGTTAACAATTACAGTGATTCCATGTCAGTGTGACTGTTCAAATTTCACCCTTTTGGGCTAAAAAGGTGTTCACACATTTGTCACTCTTAAAGGCAATCACATTTCGCAGACTTTTTCCATGATGCATAATCTGAATTTCTCATGTGCACCAAATATGACATCTCAAAAGGATTACACCGGAGACGTCACACTTGACTTTAATGAAAATAACTGGCTTTCATATAAATACTGTAGATAAAACCTTATATACAGGGTAGTGCAAGACAGACCAAATGCCTGCTGCATGTAAGAGTATGACAATGTAGACATGAGTAGGATTTGATTTATTTTATGGAAAAATACCTTTGCTTCATCCCTAGTATATTTTATCCTCAATAGCAGAAAATATGTTTCGACGATGCCACTCTCATGTCCACAAACACCCTGAGAGGGAAGTGATTACTCTGAGCTGTAAGGCAGATAACCAGACCATTTCCAACTGTCAACAGGGAAGACAAGACTCGACAGCTATGCAAGCTGCTGTGTACGACTGTACCTACAGCAAGGAAATGTTTACTGGATACCAATACTGTACTTACAAGCAAAGAAGCACATGGGAAAAGAAAGCAAATTTCCTGCTTTTGGGGAATATCTAGAACAAAATTTTCATGTAAGCATACAACTTGTACCTTGTAAATACAATACCAACAGATTATGCTATGAATGCCTTTTTGTGTCCCCTTTGGCACGAAAAGGTGTCAAACTGAATGTGGTTCTTACATTTTATATTTAAAAGAGAATTTTTAATTCCCTTTAATATACAAAACACGCTACATTAATATATTTACAATGAAAAGGGGGTAAACAAGGAGCCATGTAACTATTATATGGGAACAAAGAGAAAACTAGAAAAGATATGGTGATATCCCCCCCATTCTGTGCATTTTTATGCAAAGGTGCGCATTCCCCTTGGGCAGATTGTGTTGATTTTTGCATTGCAAAGAAGTACATTTGTTTCTAGTGCAATAATCTGTCATACTTGTAGAATTGCAGAAGTTAGTTAACTAATTAGGCATTGACAAAAGTATTTCTAGAAGAAGCCATCTTGCAACGCATCCAGGCAATTATTTTGGTAGTTATTTAAAGCCATATCTAAATTAGTTTTAATTTCAGTGTTCACTGGGATATAAAAATTGCACGTGTAAAAATCACCAGCCAACTCTGATTTAAAAACGTTTAAAAGGTTTGCTAACTTTTCCCCAAAATAACTCAGTAGGACTCATAAATTCTGACTCCTCAAACAACCATAGGCCTACCATAAGCTAATCGATGCCTACAAAACAGGGAAAGGTTCTTCCTCTTTTCACTGCTCCCTAATCATGTGCCTCCATATCACCCTATCCCTTGCATCCTCTTCTGTCACACTAACCCTCTGCATGCCCTTCTTTCATCAATGAACCTTCTCTGGGGTCTTCCCCATTTCATCTTCACCATCCTTTGGTGGTGAAGATGTTTTGTTCTATGACATACAGTAAAATCATTATATTATTATTTATTATTCCTCCTCTGCATGTCCGAACTATCTCAACATTGCCTCTCTGACTTTATTTTCAAATTGCTCAACCCGAGCTGTCCTTTCAGTGGACTCATTTCTAATCCTGTCTATCCTGGTCACTCCCAGGGAGCACTCTTCTTCACCTATTCATTTATTCTGTCTTGCTTCTGCCGACTTTCATTCCTCTTCTCTCTAGTGCATACCTCCACCTCTCCAAGCTCTCTTCCACCTGCTCCCTACTCTCACTATAGATCACAATGTCATCTGCGAACATCATAGTCCACGGACACCGCTGCCTGACCTCATCTGTCAATCTGTCCATCACGATTGGAAACAAGAAGGGGTTCAGAGCTGAGCCTGGATGTAATCACTCCTGCAGCACAACTTACACATATTTCTCTGCCACTATGTCTTTAGCTCAAAAAAGAAGCTTGAAAAAGACAGGTTGCTTCTTTGCTTTTCTTTAACTCCAGCCCTATTATGGACTGGTAGCTATACGTATACGGCTATACATAAGTGACTAAGAAAATAGTGTGATAGTCTGATTCCAAATTGTATGGTATGCTGCAGGAATGAGTCATCCAACCAAGAAATAAGTTACCATTTTGAACTTAAAGTTTCTTTCTCCTCAAAACTAGTGGGTTTCTGGTTAGATACCTGATATAGGAGGTATAAGATCTGTGGTTAACAAAGCTTTAAGACATTCCATGTTTTGTTCTATGACATAAAATCAAACATGTTAACTCTGAAGCTGTTACGTATCCAAAAGCAGTTTGGATAAATGTGTCTACAGAAGTTGTCGGGGGCATTCAGTGTCGCCGTGCCCAACACAGAAGCTAAGCAGTGATGATGTTGAAGTCATGTGGCCACTGTGTGGTTCATTTATTTAACACTGCTGTTTTAATTTTGGCATTATAGAAATTATAAACACTGTATTAATTCCTGAAGATTATCTTAACAAAAGCACACAAGTACTGAAAAAAAAAATCCCACAGGATGTTACCTATTGAAAGATCTCACTGGTTTTTGTTAAGGGAACCAGGGTGATCCCAACTGCTGGATAGTCCTACGAAAAGCTGCCATCCCTACAGCAGTCTATTTTCACTGTTTAAAATGCCATTAAAAAATGGCAGTTAAGGAAAACGGTACACAAGGTCAACACAAGATCGGGAACAATAATACTGAGATAAAACTTTTCAATGACTGTAAAGGAGCTGTAGGAGAGTCATGCTGACGTGATAGTGGTAGTGCACTGTGTCACAGTGCAGCACTCATGAACAAACAGCTTTTGTGTGGAAGATTTTTCAGAAAGGAACCTTACTCATAAGCTCCTCACAAGAGCCAGTGCTTGCATTAGGTAAAGTCAGAATTTAGATTTTTTTTTTCTTTTTTTTTTTTTGCCACAATCAACAAAAGTATGTTCATAGAAGAGAATGAAGCAGGATTTGATTCTTTTTTAAAAATTAGCTGTTTAACAGGGGCTAGAAATTCTGCTTTGGGCAGTCAGTGGCACAGGAAGTAATGCAGGGACAAAGGAAAGAATGGATTTCACTAAATATCTGCACATTCTGAATGCAAATGTCCTGCAGTCACTCAAGACACGACATATCTCAAAATTCAACATAGTGCTAATCCATCATGAGCTGTTCAAGAAAAGGGAAGAAGAATCCCTAATTCAAGAGTAAAAAGACTTTCAACTGGCAACAAAAGGTGACTGCTGTATATGCAAAATGACTGATCTGAAGTTTCAGAGATAAAATAGCCAACAGTGCAGTGACATTTAAAGGAAATTTCATTTTAAAGTCTGCTTGCTGCAGGGGTTGAATTTTCTTCTCACTTCAGAAATCAACAAATTGAGCAAATCAGCTCAGGGGTGCCCAAACTGTTGCTTCCAGCTGTACCAAATAAGTAGTTTTATTGATACCCTGTAAACAGAGAATAATTACAGAACAGTAGCTTGAAGGCTTCAACATAATGTGCAGTTAGCCAATATAATAAGGCACCAGTAGATGAAAAATGCTGTAATATGAGTACAAGGTGTGGTGCAGAAGCATGAATACTGAATATCCTAAGTGTCACGTGGAAACCATTTTTGACTCAAAGCAAAGATGATGTGAGATTGTGATGCTTTATAAAGAATGTGTCAGCCCTTTCATTTTATATTTAATTTAATGGATTTTATAAGGAGAATTTGTGAAACAAATGAAACTTTCCAAATATTAGTTGATGACATTTCGGTTTCTATTAAGTGCAATGTTTGAATATCTGTTTTAGTTGGACAAAGTAAAGAGGGCTGATTATGTGTTTTTAGTAGAATCCACATTCTGCTGGAGGTATGCCTTCTGCAGTACATGATGTCTGCATAGGTGTTCCCACTCAGCCCAGGCTTGAATTCAAAATCCCATGTGACTGGTGTCAAATATTCCTGTGTGGCAGTGTGGGCTGATCTGGCTGTTCATCTGTTAACTCTGCTGCAACCTTGAGCCATACACCAGATCACTGCCAGCCTTGCTGGAAAGTGATAACCAGATGAAGCCTGTCATGGCAGCCATAGTGTGTGTGTGAATGAGAAGGCAGGTGACTCAACTAGTTCTAAAGAAAGTGCTAAATGAGCATGCATTAGATTCTGCTATCTTAATTCTTGTAATAATAACTCCAGCGGGGGTAACCTTTAGTGCAGCTGTCATCGCTGCTATGTCACGCAGGAATTTTCTGGTTTTCACCCTGCTGGCCTTTTTTTGTGTGGAGTTGGCATGTTCTTCATACGCCTGCATGGGTTTTCTACTGGTGTAGTCTAAAGACATCTATGTTAGGTTAAGTGGTGATTCTAAAATGACTATAGGTGTGAATTTGAGCGTGAATGGTTGTTTGTCTGTGTTGGTATGTGATAAACTTGTGACCTGATGTAAACTGGGATAGCCAGTCCCCTCGTCATCTTTTGACGCAGTGCTTCTTAAAAAGGGGCTTCCCTAGGGAGTAGGGTAGGGGCTATTAAAGTTTTATATAAAATATTCTATCCATCCATCCAACCACCCATCCATCCATCCATCCATCTATCCATCAATCCATCCATCCATCTTCTGTCACTTATTCATGTCCAAGACGAAGGGGCAGCAGTCTAAGCAGAGATGCCCACAGCTTTCTCTCAGGTCAACATCCTTCAAGTCTTCCATTTGGACACCAAAGTGTTCCCAAGCAAGCCAAGAAATATAATCTCTCTAGTGTGTCCTGGGTCTGCCCTGGGGCCTCCTCCCAGTGAGACATACACGAACTACCTCAACCTGAACCGCTTCAACAGGCTCCTTTGTGTGGACAAGTGGTGGCTCTACCCTGAGCCCCTTCCAAATGACCAAGCTCCTCACCTTACCTATCTTGGGTCAGCATGGTGGCTCAGTGGTCAGCACTGTTGCTTGAGAGCAAAAGTTCCTGGGTTCAAACCCAGAAAGGGCCTTTCTATGTGGTGTTTGTATATTCTCCCCATGCATGTACAGGCTTTCTCTGCAAAGTGTAAAAAAACTAGGTTCCTGCTGCCTGTGTCAACCCAGGATGCTATCACAGAATAGCTTCTTAATCTCAGGTGTTTACTTCCTGGTTGAATAAAAATAAATTAATCTCTAAGGCTGAGCCCAGACTCCCTTCAGAGGAAACTCATTTCTGTCATGTATGTCCATGTTCTTATTCTTTCAGGCACTGCCCAGGGCTTATGACTGCACACTGGACAGTGACAGCAAGGGTAGGAATATAGATCAACAGGTCCTGCTGGACTACAGCAATCCATCAGTCAATCTCCTGCTCCACTTTCCCCTTACTCATGAACATTACCCCAAGATACTTAAACTACTCCACTACTCCACTTGGGGCCGCAACTTGTTACCGACACAGAGTGGGCACACCACCCTTTTATAGCTGAGAACCATGGCCTCAGACTTGGAGGTGTTCATTTTCATGCCTACTGCTTCACAGTTGGGTGCATACCACCAAGCTGGAGGTCACCACTTGATGAAGCCAACAAAACCACATTGTCTGCAAAAAGCAGAGATGATCCTGAGGCCCCCCCCATGCAGAGAACCTCTGCCACTTGGCTACGAAATTTTGTCTGTTGAAGTTGTGTGCAGAATTGGCAACAAAGTATAACCCTGGCGGAGTCCAGAACCCATGAGTGAAGAGTCCAACCTACTGCCAGCAATGAACTCTCACTGTGGATGAATAGCCTGTAACAACATGCCACATTGGCCAGACCCCAAGGGACACGAAAACCCCCATGTACCCTGGAATATCCTTAAGAGGATAAAGAGCCTGTCCCGTGTCCCACAGCCAGGGAAAACTGTTCGTCCTAAATCTGCGGTTCCACTAACAAGCAGACTCTCCTCTCCGGTACCCTGGCAGAGACCTTCCCAGGGAGCCTGAGGGGTATGATACCCCTGTAACTGGAGCACAACCGCCAGTCCACCATCTTAAAAAGGGGGACCACCACCAAAGTCTTTCAATCCAGATGCACCACCCCAGACCTCCATGCAACATTGCAGAGGTATGTCAAGCAACACAGCCCCACAACACCCAGAACCTTAAGGAACTCAGGGTTATCCCCCCCAGAGACTCTGCCACTGAGGAGATGCCTAACTACTTCCGTCACCTTGCCCCTAGTTATGGATGATGATTTAAAATGCCAACTTTAAAATATCTGTCATGTATAATTCTTAAATTAAAAATCTATAATTAGTTAAATAAAACACAAACTTGAAAATGTATAATAAACCATATTTTATACGCAACTATATTCCTGTTTCTGATACAGTAATTTCCTATCTGTTTCTTCAGTCAATGCAAAGCCAGTTTTATATATTTACCCAGAGACAAAAGAAAACTAGAACTGTGATTCAAATGTTGCAGCATTACAGCTAAAAACAGAGAAAGAAGGGATCGACATGTGTGCGTGAGGCCTCCTTTTTCTGTAATGAATCTGATCAAAACAAAGCAATGAAACAGCCTGCGCCTCAAAGAGAGTTTGATCACTGCAGTCTCCCTGCCACAGAGAATGACAAAGATCCTCAGAGATGCACAAGCCCATGTTTCTCATTAAATTTTAAGTGTAACTTATAAAATAAGACTGTGTTCAGCGCAACTACAATGTCATCTTAGTCTGAATTTAGAAATGCAATTCATACATCTAAAATGTAATGTTGTATTTTTCAATTACGAGTTTGAAGTTTAATACATATGGTGCAGTCCTGTATTGGTCCCTCTATATAACTTTCTATCAACAGTGGGAATTTCCCCAGTACATGGAAGCAAGCACAGGGGATCCCAATTTTTACTTCAACAGCAGACAATTATAGGCCAATTAATATTCTACCTAAGTTTCCAAATTTGGGGGAAAAATAATAACTCATCAGATAATAAAATATATTGAATCAAATAATATCTGCAAAAACTACAGTTTGGCTTCTGTCCTCACGATTCCACATAGACTGCATGTTGACATGACAACATGTGAATTATTCTTTATAGATGTTACAAAGGTATTTGGCACATCAAATCATAACATTCTTACTCATAAACTTTCTATATTAAATGTCTGTGGTAAAACCTTGCAATGGCTTAAATCTTATCTTACTACTCATGAACAGTATGTTGTTATCAGAATCAGAATACTTTATTAATCCCAGGGAGAAATTGATAATAATCCATCTCTTTTTGAGTATCTACAGTAGGTGCTCCACAGAGCTCTATTTTCTTTCCATTTATCTTTAGTTTACATATAAATGAGCTACCACAGTCATGTCTTGTAGCAGGTTTTCAGATATATGCTGATGATATAGTGATGTGCATATCTGGTAGAACTACTTTGTCTTTTTCCTCTCGCTGATGTTGTAAGACAGGGTTTGTTAACTCATCTCACAACATTACGGAAATTTGCACAGCAAAGTATTTTAAAAGCCCAATGAGGGATGGGCATCGCAAACTAGCTCAGGATTTTCAGCTGTGTTGCATGGTTCATGTAACATACTCGCCTCTGTATAAATAAACTATAAATTGAAAAATAAACAAATAATTTTTTCCCTACAAAAAAAATTTTGCTCTGGTCTGAATTTTGAGAAGTACTGATCTAAAGGATAAACCACTATAGCTAAAGGTATAACTGCATGTGAAGTTAATACACGAAAACAAAAACTGTACCTCCATCATGAACTGGTCCACAACATGCAGTTCTGTTACAGGCCCTTTGTGGGATTTGTACATTTCCACATCTTCCGTGGTGGGAACATACCTTAAATATAAGAAAATAAAATATTTTACTGTTACTTTTAGATGCAGGCACTATTTGCTTTTTAAAACGCAGTTTTTAATCAGACGGTTTCAAAATGAACACAATACTTCTAGCCAAAGGTGAAGTAGTTTTTGGACACATCACCATTTCTCTTTTTTCCCCCCTTTGTGCTTTGAGGTTCACTTCTGAAAGGGTGATTTCATACTCTTTTAAGCCTTAATCAATCAGTTGTTGGACTATTTGGTCTATCAGTCCAGTGTAATCAAACCACTCACATAGTCCTGATGAGGCACATTAGATAGTGTTTATTATTATTATTATTATTATCAATAATACCTAAAGATTTTTTTAATTTGATGCCTTTTTAGTCATTAATGTCTATATAACAGAAAAAAACATTATTTAAAGTTCTCAAGAATTTTAATGGTCCAGGTCCTTAAATTTCCAGTCACCCTTTTTTTCCTACAACCATGATTGTAGCACAGCTTCCAAGTGATTTGAGAGATTTACTGCAACACTCTGTAGAAATGCTGTTGTCGCTGGAAAAACAGTAGTGCCGATGTGATATCTGAATTATTTGTTTATTTATTTATTTACTTACTCTAACTCTGTGCCCCCAGGTCTATATGCCATATGTCATGAGATGCCTATTCTTGTTTCCTTTTTTCATATTTGCCGGTATGGGTGTGTGCAGTCCACTGGGACAGTTTGTCTTGTCTTGCTTTTATACCTCTGTATTTTAATAAGTTCTGTACATTTTCTCTGTTGTACTTTCCAGTGTGTGATTTGATGTTGTTTTGTTTGAGTGCCTTATGTTTTTTTTTTTTAATAATCATAATTTCTTCAGGGACTGGAGATTAAAAAAAAAGAAGCTATGTGACCAAATCTGACAGGCAAGCATAATTAACAAAGATGAAGTCAATTTATTTGATAATTTGTTTGTCGTCCTAGGTCAATTATTTTTCGGGCCACTAACAGCAAGTAGAAATAATCCAACAGGCCAGAAGCAGATTATTTTTTTAAGTTGATAGAGTACTGTTGTCACTAAATATGTCCTTATATGAATGAAGTCCTGTGAAAAATAAAGTTCCTTCCTGTGAAAAAACAAATAGGCCAGGTATTAAGAAGGGAAGTAGCAGCAAGCAACTAATAATCAAATACATGTGGTTAACTGATCATCAGCAAGAGTGAGGACCTCTATAAAAGCAGAAGTTTTGGCACTTTCAGGTGTGTGTTCACACAATGTCTTCCCAGCAGTGGACATCCCAGCAAAATCAACCCAGCGTCAGACCCTACAGCAGTCAGAGAAATTGCAAAACACCCAAGAGCTGTATCTCAGAGTCTACATACTCATGACAGTACAATTAGAAAAAGACTGAACAAGTACATTTTGTTTGGAAGGGATGCCAGGAGAAAGGCTCTTCTATCTAAAAAGAACATTGCAGCCTGGCTTAGGTTTGCAAAATTGCATCTGAACAAACCGCAATATTTCTTGAACAGTATCATTTGGACAGATGTGACTAAAGTGGAGATGTTTGGCCATGATGCACAGCACCCCGTCTGGTGAAAAGCAAACAGAGCATATCAGCACAAACATCTCATACCAGCTCTCAAGCACAGTGTTTGAGAAGTGAGGATTTGGGCTCATTTTGCTGCCACAGGACCTGGGCACCTTGCAGTCACTGAGTCACCCATGAGCTCCTCTGTAAACCGAAGTATTTCAGAGTCAAACATGAGGCCATTTGTTCAACAGTAAAGGTTTGCCTGAAATTGGGTCATGCAACAAGACGAAGATCCCAAGCACAGCAGCAAATCTACAACAGAATAGGCTGACAACAAATGAATCAAGGTGTTGTAAGGGCCCAGTCAAAGTCTAGACCTCAACCCTATTAAAATGCTGTGTGAGGACCTTAAGAGAGCTGTGAAAAAACAAAGAACGGTAGGTCAAAATTCCTCCACAATGATGTGAAAGACTGATAAAATAATGCAGAAGGCTGTTGAAATTATTGCTGCTAAAGGTTCTACAAGCTAGTTTTTTACAGGACGACTGCAAAGAGCCCTTGAAAACTTCCAATTTCAAATGACTGCATCTTCCACATACTGATCTATGATATATTTTGTTCAATGTCCACCTATAGAGTGGTGACGATTAACCAAACGAGTCAAGTTGCAGACCTGGAAACTAAAGCAGTAAGTTTGAAAGAATCTAATGAACTTGATATAACTGAATGGAAACTGCAGACTCTGATGCAAAGTTTATGGCTGCATTATTAAGAATAAACATAAAAATCATAAAACATAAAAAATTAAAATCAGGAACGGAGGCAAGCTTGGAAACAATCAAAAGCAGAAATTTTCCTTCCAGAACTGATATCTTTTTCTGTGCCACGCTGAATATTTTATTGCTAAGGGGGAAAGGCACACATCATCAAACAGTCTATTGTATATGGGGTTATGAATTTAATTTCTACTGGTTAAAGGCACTCGGTCTGCAGTAGAATTTGACAATTGTCAATGGATATGCACCTCTTTTGCTTTTATTTTAACAGAGCCGCATATATGTTGGCCAGTGTGTGAAATACATAGACTTGGACCACTTGTTTAAGTACACTATGACCCTTCACACCTGATTTTGTTTTTTTTTCCTGTGGCTTTCTAAAAACAAATCATATTTTCTGGTTTTCTGTATAAAAAATAATTTATGTGTATTATGTCATGTGAAAATGTAAAAAAACACATAAAAGGCAACTGTCTTAAATATCAGCTTTTCTGTAGTTATGCAGAAGGAAAAAAACATATGTTTAGCACTTTAGATTGACTTTAAAAAATTTATGTCAGCGTTCAAGATGATTTTCTTTCTTTTTTTGTCATGTGTACTTTTCCATTTTGACCTTTTTTTGTTTTAAATCATCACATGTCCCCTTGCTCATCCCCATGAAGTAATGCCATTAGATTGATTTCTAGTGGCTTGGGAAAAAGCAAGTGATTAAAAGCCAAGTAGTGCTGATGGTCCTCGTCAGCTTCTATAAAGCAGCAAGACTTTGATGGGAAGAGCCATTTACTCACTTGCACTGAATTTGAACTCCCTTCATCTTAAATTGGACTTCCTACTTCTGTCATTCCTGTGCATTCCGACTTCAAACCATAGACATTCACTTTTTCACGAGTGAGCCTATGTTGTACTGGAGTAGCACATAGCATTAATATTGCAGCACCTGTTGGGAGTGGTTCTTTCAAGATTGTATTTCTCAGGACAACGCCACCACGCATTAAAATATATATTACGTTTTCTTAGACTAAATAAAAGACTCCACACAGTACATTAGATCAGTTTTGCCTTCCAGGAGGTCAGCATACAGAGTCACTGCGTAAACTGCAGGTAAGAATCAGGAAGCATTTTACCCACTCTCAGTGTTTTATTCCTGTGGGCATGTCAATAGTTTCCATCTCTGCAAATAACCCAAGATAAAATTTTTATTAGTGAGCTGCTCTAGTAAAAGGTTCTGGCATCTGCTCTTTAGTATTAAAACACAGTGAATGCTGCTGTGCAACCTGTGTGTCTTCCTCGCATGAATTGGCAGTGGTTTCCCCTGTTTCACATTGTCCTGGCAGTAACATGGACTCACATCTCCATTGATGATTTGTTTAGCAGCTAGTTTCCAAAGGTTTTACCTCTGCCAGTGAAAACACACATCAACCGCCCATGGACTTGGGCACAAAAAGTCGCTCACCTCTCAGCTTCAGTTGTGACAGTATAAGGAGTGAATACAAATCAGCATTTTTTTTGGCACCAAGTCATACCTCCTCAGAGAGGTGATGTGCTCATCAGACAGGCCTCCATCTTTCTCATTAATGATGAACAGTTTGTCCTTCAGCTCTCCCGGTTGCACTGGAAAACTTTTGAGGAAAATGTCTAGGAGAACAATAGATTAGAAAAAGTCAACACACTCAATGGTACATGAAAGCTTTTCTCTTGACAGATAGTCCTCTTATCCTGCGATGAAATGACTCAAAAAGCATTCTGAAGACAAAGGGTCCTTTGCTTAATTACTTTCTTCTAAATGCCTAAGGGAAATGCAAGAATTTGCATTCTATCAAGTCAAAGCTGATGTGACTTTTTTTGTTTTATAGGAAATGCCTCTGCATAATTCAGAAGCTGTGAGAAGACTTCATTATGAGATACAGAATTTAGGCATGCATGTAATATATAGTGAATTCTATAAAATGCAGTCACTTAAGACACTCAGGCATGGATATGGCAAAATCATCTCCAATTATCATTCATTACATTATGCGGCTAAGGAACTGAAAGCCTCAGTTTCGAATGCTGATAATACTATGTAAGGCATGTTAAAGGAAGAGCTTGATAGTGCAGGAAATATCTAAATTCACTTGCTCTTGAAGTTAGAAAAGATTGATACCACTCTCATGTTTGTCTTGAATGTGAAACTACATCCAGCAGTTTTTCTTAGCATAATGACTTGTTCTAAAATATGAGTGTACCTCAAAAAAGTGGAATATCATGAAAAAGTTCATATTTTTCACACTAATTCAAAAAGGCAAACTTTCATTTAATCCAAAGTCATTCCCTTTTAAGGAGCAGTGTGCAACATTTAAGTTGATCTGTTATCTAAAATAGAGGCTAATATACATATTTATGCTTTTTATTATATAAAATCACTCCAGGATAATACCCAATATTTAGTTCACTTACTGACAGGCACAGGAGCAAGTTCAGCAGAAGACTCATTCCACCAAAATGCAGCACAGAACGCCACAGGAAATCATTCGTACCTGTGGCCATCACTCTCCACCATCTAATACCCAGACTGTTGTCTTTCCTTTGGACATATCCTGTACGTAGCTTTTAATATTCAAATTATTTACTGGAAAATTGTACTTTTATGTGAAGGTTTATACAGTTTATACAGTTTCATTTTCTGTTTATGCAAAATTGCACTTTTATCATATAGGTCTATATATTTTCATTTTCATCTTTCTATCTCTCATATTTACATTTCTTTATATCTATTATTTTACAGTCATAACTTTAGGTGTTTATGTGACACTGCACTTTTGACATATAGGGTTGGTTTTTACATTTGCATTTTCCAGTCTTTGTATTTATACTTAAATCTAATGTATCTGTAATGTAAGCAATTTCCCCCTTGGGATTAATAAAGGATTATGATTGTGATTCTGAAAAGATATTCATAGCTACAGTGTTAGCGAGTCCCCGTCCATAGGAGCTACCATGTTGCGCGACCATGTTTCTACAATAGCTCAGAACAGGCACACAGACTCAAATACTAGCTTTCACGTTTGTGTTTCTACTAGCTAGTGTTTACCATCAAATGGTGTCACAGTGTAGAATGGCTATCATTATTCATCAGCTATAATCTATTACTTCTGTGGTATAAAAAAAACCTAAACTTTTAATTTCTAATTTGTATTTAATTGAATTGCATTTCTAATTCCTAATTATAGCTACAAGCATAAAAGTCTAGACTTGAAATATCTGTAGATGCAGTCATGGAATATTCCATTTAAGAGAACCAGCTGCAGTTTAACGTGACAAGCTGCTGGAGCATGTCATTATTTTCATCGTATTTCTTACCTCTTAAATTTATATCTACTGCCTTTCAAATTCATATTTATTTATATATAACTGTGTATCTGTTACAAAGAATAATTTCTTGCCTGGGATTAAAAAAGTATTCTGATTCTGATGATGATTCTGACTGATTTTGTTTTCTAATGACCACCTTTCTTTCCCCAACACATTTGGAAAGGGAAGCAGGTGAGGACACATTAAATTGTCCCAGTCCGCATTCTCACCAGTACATGTCATTAATTGTTACACACTGCTGCTTTAAAGTGAAAACATTTCAAGCCTTTTTTTTCATTTGGATGATCATGGCTTATAGTTTTTAAAAATCAGAAATCTACTATCTCGAATTATTAGAATATTTCCTAAGATTAGTCAAAACGTATTTACAACACATGCATGTCCAGCTTGTGAAAAGTATGTTCTTTTATACACAATACTTGAGGCTTTATGATGAACTGATGTACCCATGTGGTGTGGCATGGAGACAATAAGCTTGTGCTGAGGTGTTACTGAAACCCAGGTTGCTTTGATAGTGGCCTTCAGCTCATCTGTACATTAGGGTTGGAGGTTTGTCATCTTCCTCTTGACAATACCCCGTGTGGGGTTAGGTCAGACAGGTTGGTAAAAGCATTGTCAGCAAACCATTTAGTAGTAGTTTCGGTGGCGTGGGGAGGTGCTAAGTCCTGGTGGAAAAGGAACTAGCATCTTTATAAAGCTTGTCAGCAGATGGAGGCATGAAGTGCTATAAAATGCCTTGATGGATGGCTGCATTGCCTTTGGACTTGAAACACAGTGGACCAACAACACCAGCAGATGACATGACGCCCCAAATGAAACACCTTGGATTCTCTGCCTCACCACTCTTCCTCTCCACTCAAGGACCTTGATTTCCAAATGAAATACTTTCATCTGAAGCGAGACCACTGAGCAACAGTCTAGTTTTTTTTCTCCTCAGCCCAGGTAAGGTGCTGTTAGTGTTGTCTGGTTCCAGAGTGGCTTGATATTAGAAATGTGACAGTTATAGCTTCTTTCTTGAAGACTTCTGTGCATGGTGGCTCCTGTTCCACTGATACCAGCCTCAGTCCACTCCTAGTAAAGATCTCCCAAGTTCTTGAATTAGCTTTTTTGGAAAATCCTCTCAAAGCTGTGATCATCCCTGCTGCTTCTGCACCTTTTCCTTCCAGTCAACCTTCCACTGATACGCTTCAATACAGCACTCTGCAAACAATCAGCCTTTTCAGCAATGACCTTCTGTGGCTTACACTCTTTGTGGAGTGTGTAAGTGATTGTCATCTGGACAAATGTCAAGCCAACAGTCTTTCCCATGACAGTGCTTGTATATACTGAGCTAGACCGAGATACAGGGTATTGAAACTCAAAATAAAATTTTCAAATAAGCTGAGATATTGGATACCTGGTCTTCTTGGGCTATAATCCATAATCATAAAAATGAAAAGAAAAGAGGCTTGAAATAATGAATATAAAATATGTGAAAGTTGACCCTTTTTAATTAAATTAAGAAAAAATAAGCTTTTTCACAGTATTCTTATTTTTTGACATGCACCAGTGTATGTACAACCTGCACCTCTGAGGCTAATTTAAGATTAGATTTTATGAAGTTTGCTTAATACATTTAGATCAAGAGTAAAAGCAGTCATTCTTAGAGCAATGATTTATTATGAGATTGTTTTTTTAAATGAGTGAGCCTTATAGATCCTAATAGGCAAAATTTGCCGTCTTTGGAGGGAGTCAGGCTCACTATTCACCTGTTTGAAGTATGCTGCTCTAAGCTAAGAGCAGCTGGCTCCAGGTTGAACAGACAGACATACTGTGTAAGTGGTGTCAAGCTTATGTAATTCTAAACAACTGTCCATAAATGGTGAATTTCAGCATTTGCAGTCCAAAGTAGAAGTTGAACTGCTAAATCCCAACCATCAAACTGATTAAAAATGGGGCTCATCATGTTAAATGAGGAGCACGGAGGTACAAAGCTGTAATCATCACGTCCCTAAATCCTTGACATTAAAGACTTGAGACAGTAATTCCCTTACCAGGACCAACAGAGGACGAATCATAACATCAAACATCCAAAATAAATTTTGAGGCACTACTAGTCTCCTCATGAGTAAGGGTTAGGCTGTCTCATCTAGACCAAAAAACACGCACACACATACACACGCATGTGCAAATTAAGCCTTTTGTTGGCTGGCACTCAGACAAACTGGGCAATGCCCTGGCAAATTAGAGTATGGAGATGGAGAGTGTATCCCATCGGGCGCGGGAAGCCACAGGTGTACTTTTAATTAGGAGTGCGACATTTTCAGTCATTAAATAGGCAGCATGCAGTGGGGCTCTCAAGGTAAATAACCATATGAGTCGGACACACAGTCTAAACAGAACTGCACTTTGATCATACAAATCAGCAATAGATTTCATTTAAGTATAGCTCTAATATACCACTTTATGTACTTTGAGTATTTCCATTCAATGCTACTTTCTACTTCTACTCTATTGCATTTTAAAATGAAATAATGTCATGTTAAGCATCTTCTATTATCTGAAAGTTATAGCTATATATTATTTCCATTTCAAAAATAAATCCAAATGTTCATATTAGAGAGGGTTTTTTTAAGTTATTTCTAACAAACCCTTATATAGTATAAGGAGTAGACTATATGAGCAAAGATATTTGGCCATCTACACATTACACCTACAGGGGCTTTTATGACATCCCATTCTAATGCCTTGGGCGTTAATATGGAGTTGATCCACCCTTTGCAGCCATAACAATTTCCATTCTTCTGAGAGAACTTTGTACAAGAATTTGGAGTGTGTCTGCGGGAATTTTAGCCCATTAACCCAGAAGAGCATTGTGAGGTCAGATACTGATATTGGATGAGAGGGTCTGAGTTGCATTCTCCGTTCTAGTTCAACCCAAAGGTGTTGGATGGGCTTGAGGATAGGGTTCTGTGTGTGGGTCATTCAAGTTCTTCCACAACAATTTTAACCAGCCATGCCTTTATGGAGTTTGCTTTGTGCACTGGGGCATAGTCATGCTGGAACTGAAAAGAGCCTTCCCCAAACTGTTCCCACAAAGTTGGAAGTGCAGACTTGTCCAAAATGTTTCAGTAAGCTGAAGCATCATGATTTCCCTTCACTGGAACCAAGGGACTCAGGCCAACCACAGAAAAATGACCCCAGAGCATTATCCTTGTTTCACCAAACTTTACACTGTTGGCACAGTGCAGTCAGGCAGGTAAAATTCTCCCCACGCTCATCCAGCAGACTGCCAAACACAGAAGCATGATTTGTAACTCGACAGAACATGTTCCTATTGCTTCATAGTCCAGTAGTGGTGTGCTTTACACCACTCCTTCCAATGTTTGGCATTGTGCTTGATGTAAAGCTTGCATGCAGCTGATTGGCCACGGAAACCCATGTCATGAAGGCATTAACATCAGCACAGTTTTGTGCTGATGTTAATGCCAGAGGAGATTTGGAACTTTGCAGTTACTGAGTCAGCAGTGGGATGGTGATTTTTATTCGCTTAGCACTCGGTGACCCCGCTCTGCAACTTTATGTGGTCTGCCACTTGGTGGCTGACTTGCTGAGGTTCCTAAACACTCCAGCTTTGGAGTAATATCACTTACAGTTGATGCTGGAATATCTGTGAGAGAAGAAATTTTACAAAATGACTTGTTGCAAAGGTGGCATCCTATTACAGCACCACGCTTGAATTCAGTGAGCTCTTTAGAACAACCCATTCTTTCACAAGTGTTTGTAAAGGCAGATTGCATGGCTAGTGGCTTGATTTTATACACCTGTGGGAACAGGGACTAAATTAATCTTATGCCAATACTTTTGTCCATATAGCACATGCTTGCAGTGGAGTACTTTTACATTGTTTGATTAGTACTTTTACCTTTTCACCACGGATCTCATCAAAAGCTTCATATGACTTTGGGTAGAAGCCATTCTTTATGATAACATTTCCTCAGAAATTTTGTTTATCATTTATTTAAACATTGCAGTGGCATGCAGAGAAAAGTCACAGCGATTAGTGTTAAAGAAACCCCCCAACACACATTCACAGACAAACTCTCTATCTCTGTCTTTCATCTCCTCTGAAGGTATTTTTCTAAAGAATGCAATAAAAAAATCAATATGAGCTCCAGTCATGTTGTGAAGGGTCTACTGAATTCCTGTGGAGTACTTAAATACTGTACGTAAGTCAATACAGCATTGTTCTATGCATGCTTGATGCAGCTGTTGTTCTTGCTTGCCCATAAGAATCGTGCTGATTACCAGACTAAACCCCTCAAAGCCACAAAACAATAGTAGCACAACCACCTGCTCAAGCTGTCTAATTCCATCTGCCTCAGTTTGTAACCGCAAACATACTGTTTTAAAGAAGCTGCGGCTACAGAAAGGGTGCCAATGTATGTCTGATGCTAATTATCACTTCTGAGTTTGTTAATTAATTATTGATCACATATCTGTGATGTTACCTTATCGAGGTGGAGTCTCGCCGTCTACTGAGGTGTTTCTGGCTTGGTAAAAAGAACTTGAGAGTTCGCGTACATACTGGTTTCGAGTGTAATGGGATCAGATGAATAAATAGTACGACAAAGAATGAGATATGAGATGAAGAAACAGCATGAATTTAGGCAGGTTTGTGGTGATAAACATGCAAACGAGAGCAGTGTGTGTGTGTGTGTGTGTGTGGTTGAGGGGAGGGGGTGCTAAGGGACAGAGAAAGGCAGAGAGAAAGAGAAGTCTGATTACGAAATTATTCTATTTTACATATCTGGCTGGAGATCATGTGTTTTTAAACAGGCAAAAATCACCTCTGGACTAATTCTGTTCTAATTTATAAAAACAGAACTCATTGTTTAAAACTTGCCTAAAAGTCTGATGCAAAATGCAGCAGTGCAGCAGAGTTAATTTACCATTACTTCTCAGGTTAAGTACAGGCACTTGCTTCAGTATTAGCATTGTATGTTACTCATATTCTATTGCAGTTCAAATATAGGGATTACACAACATGAGAATTTAAATGGAATGATAAAGAGCCAAAGAGTCAAATTTAGCTTCACTGTGTTAAAACTGCACCCAAAGTTCCAGCTCGAATAAGAAGGTTTATGAGCTACATAAAACACTTTTGATCTCTATAGGTAATTTCCTCCTTGTTGTCAACCCTATGTTGCTGATTTTTTTTTAGGTTAAAATTTGCATAGGCTGCTAGGTGTGTTCTAGGCATCACTTAAGCTATACTACAGTATATGGACAAATGTATCGGGCCACACCTCTTAATGACTGAATGCAGGTGTTTCAGGCTCATTTTCACAGGTGTACAAAATCAAGCACCTAACCATGCAGTCTGCCTTTACAAACGTTTGTGAAAGAATGAGTTGTTCTAAAGAGCTCACTGAATTCAAGCATGTAACTGTAATAGGATGCCACCGTTGCAACAAGTCAGTTTGTGAAATTTCTTCCCTTTCATATAGTCTACCATCAACTGTAAGTGGTATTATTGCAAAGTGGAAGTGTTTAGGAACCACAGTAAGTCAGCCACAAAGTGGTAGACCGTGTAAACTTACAGAGCAGGGTCACCAAGTGTTGTGCTGCATACTGTGTAAAAGTCACCAACACTCTGCTGACTCAATAATGCAGAGTTCCAAACTTCCTCTGGCATTAACATCAACATAAAAACTGTGCACCAGCACCTTCATGGCTTGGGTTTTCATGGCCAACCAGCTGTACACAATCACACCAAGAACAACAGCGAGCATCAGATGGAGTGGTGTAAAGCACACCACTACTGGACTCTAGGGCAGTGGAAATGTGTTTTGTGGAGTGTCGACTCACGCTTCTCTATCTGACACTGATGTCCCAATCTGGGTTTGGTGAAGGCCAGGAGAACATTACCTGCTTGACGGGATTGTGTCAGCTGCAAAATTTGGTGGAGGAGAAACGGTTGGATGAGTTTGATTTGGAAGAACTTGCCTGGCTGGCATCAAGCCCTGTACTCAACCCCAATGAAAACCTCTGGAGACAGCAAACCAGGCCCTCTCATCCAATATCTCTGACCTCACAAATGCACTTCTCGACGAATGGGCAAAAATTCCCGTGGACGCATTCCAAAATCTTGTAGAAAGCCTTCCCAGAACAGCGGAAGCTCTTAAAGCTACAAAGGGTGGATCAAATCCATATCAGTGTTCATAGATTTAGTATGGGATGCCATTAAAAACTCCTGTAGGTACAATGTACACATGGAACAATACCTTTGTCCGTATAGTGTGTATACTGAACTGAACCTCTCAACTGTGTTTGTGGTGTTGGTGTTGGTGTTGGGGATCTCTGCTTAGACTACTGGACCCACATAAGCGATGGATGGATGGATGGATTTCATTCTCCAGTCTAAAATGAGCATCTATTTTTCTGGCTCCATAAGACAAAACTGGTGACAGCCTTGAAATTACAGTTGAGCTGGACATACACATGACGACATCTCCCACTGGCTTGTGGGTGACATCATGGTGGCTACAGTCTATGCTTACATATTCATAACTCTAATAACATAATATAGAATAATAAAACACACACGCAACCATTTCTCTTTTTTGATAGCATACTTATAACTTTTACATAAGTGGCACATTCAATTCAGAAATTACCTTGAACTTTTTCTTTTACTATGGTAAACTGTCACTTTCAATATTTGTATTAATAGGACCAGAGAAAAAGAAACAGCGAGGCGCATAGTTTTTCCTTGTTCTTCAAATGTCTAAAATTTTCTAAAGCTTGCAGCAGAAAGATGCATGGCCTCGAGTTGCCTGCAGGCTCTCATCTCTCTGCTCCTGTGCCTGACAGAATCAAAGTTTCCAGGTCAGGGAGGAGCCCAATCTGGGGTATTCTGTATCAAGGCAGGAAATCACTGCCGTTGTCGCTCAGATCCCCTATCCATATTTTATGAATATTTGAACTCTAATTATGTTGCCAGTCTGCACATTCACGCTGATTCCATTTAACAGCCCACCACCACATCTGTATTGCTTCACAGTGACTGTGCTACTTGGAGGACCTGTGAGAGGAAGCTTCTGAAATGTTCTCCCCTGGCATGGCTCTTGAAATATACAAGCCACATACACTCAGTTAATCAAAAGTGAAAAGCCATTAGATGAGAAATAGAATATGTTCCACTCCACAATCGCTCTGCAGATTCCATGGGCAGTTGTGTCACTGCTGGATTGGTGACACACTGCCCCCTGCAGGCACAAAACAGACGATTTCTCTGCTTTACAGCAAATGTGTGTCAAAGTATTTAAAAAAGAGGAAACTTGTAGCATTTTTAAAACGCTAAAACAGTTGTCAGGTCAGTTTTTTTTTCTTAACTGGGCATAAAATCTAATTGATGAAAATTCAAAAGAGATCCAGACAATAATTCTGCGTCTGCAAAGATCCTGCTCTTCCTGTGTCTTGCTTCCCTCTGGTGGTCGTGTAAACGCACCTTATAATTTCTAATTCACTGGAGAAATAAGCTCCTTTATTTGACTTAATGCAGAAGAATGGCTTTTCATTACAACACAAAAATTACACTTATTATTTTGCAGAGGAAATCTAATCTTCCTCCTACAATGCTATATATGTTTCTGCAGACAATATTTATGAGCAAGTTCACATCAAAACTCACAGATATGTTTATTGTACTTACTGAAGTTGTGTGCAATCTTCTGATTGAGCATAATATGCTGGGTATTACTCGGCTCAACGACACCAAATGTCCCCAGATCTTTAACGGCAAATTGCTTATGTAAGAGTGATGTGTCGATTTCAATCCAGCCTGTGCGTTCCTGTATCCAAAACGATTTTGCAATCTGCCAAGAAGCAAATTAATTCAGCACTAAGACAGCTTAATTTCATGAGGAAATCAATGTTAATATTACAAAAGAATAGCACTTGGAAAGCAATAACTGACAGACAAAACAGAGAACATGTCACAACAATAATGAAGTGAAACACAACTGAAACTGACCTTTCTGTGTTTCTTAAAACGTGTCATTTGAATATGAAAGATTCACATAACTGAGAACCTTTTTAAGTGTTGCACTTAGCTGTGAAAACATGATAATTAAATTACTTTTCATAAAAGAAGTTCTAGGGTGACAGTGTTACCTTGTCTGGGCCAATAAGATCCCAGTGGAAAGCCTTGGTGCGAGGTTTATTTAAATCTGTCTTATATTTGGAGGGTAAAGGCGGGGGAGCCGGGATGCTTGGGGGTGAAGGCTCTTTCAAGGATTTGTGGGTAGGAGACTCTGGGACAGCGGAAGTGGGTGTGAGGACAGGATGGCGGGGTGAGGGTGGAGGGGAGGTGGGTGATGCTGGAGCAATAGCAGAGGGAGAGGGTGGTGATGGGATGGAGGGGTTCATCTTGTTGCGAGGTTTAGGAACAGGCTTTGCACCACCAGCTGGTGAATAAGCCTGCTGATCTGATGAATGATCTCCACCACTCAGGCCTGGATCTGCAATTTTATAGTCAGGTGGAGGATAAGTTAAACTGCCAGCGCCAAATTCACCACTGGCCTCAAGATCTGTATCGTTGTCCTCTGTGTCTTCGGGTATACTCAGATGTCGAAAGGTCTTTGGTTCTGCAAACATGTGCTCACTTTTGGACTTCGTCTTCCAATCTGAACACAGTTTGTCAATTGCTTTGACCCAAGCATCCC
>VUQH01040453.1:0-26508 GCA_015106775.1 Etroplus canarensis
CTTTGGATGGTTGATCCCAGATATTTAAACTCATCCACCTTCACCACCTCTACTCCTTGCATCTTCACCGTTCCACCTGCCTCTCTCTCATTCACACACATGTACTCTGTCTTGTTTCTACTGACTTTCATTCCTCTTCTCTCCAGTGCATACCTCCACCTCTCAGGGCTCTCCTCCACCTCCTCCCTACTCTCACTACAGATCACAATGTCATCTGCAAACATCATAGTCCACGGAGACTCCTTCCTGACCTCATCTGTCAATCTGTCCATCACCATTGCAAACAAGAAGGGGCTCAGAGCTGATCCCTGATGTAATCCCACCCCCACCTTGAACCCATTTGTCACTCCTACTGCACACCTCACCACTGTCTCACTGTCCTCATACATCTCCTGTACCACCTTCACATACCCTATCATATGCTTTCTCTAGATCCACAAAGACACAGTGCAACTCCTTCTGACCTTCTCTATACTTCTCCATCAACACTCTCAAAGCAAACATTGCATCTGTTGTACTTTTGTGCTTGGGATGGTCTATAATTTGGTCTAAAAGCCTCAGCCTTCTTAAAGCCAAACCACAATATGTGTGTGTTAACCTGAATCTGGTGACTGCAGGATAAAAAAGTGAAATGAGAATAGAGAAGTTTGTTGGGGAAGTGTACCAGCAGTGTGTGAGCTTAATGTAACATAAAACAGCCATTCAATTTAAATGAAAATCCTTGCATGAGCTTTGTATGTGTGTGTGTGTGTGTGTGTGTGTGTGTGTGTGTGTGTGTATGCAAAAAAAAATTACATTGTGTAAATGAAATGTGAACACAAGGGAAAATCTGGCCTATTCACTTGTTTGATTTGGCCTGAGATGCTGGTGTTTTAGTACAGTGGTTCTCAAACGTTGGGGTGCAGAGCCACTACAGGTGGAGTGGGGAGGGAATGATTGAGGGAAAACTATGAAGTGATGTTGAATTAAATTAATATGCTTTTTTAGGGAAAATAGACATGGCCAATTTAATGTCAATAAAATTCATGTTGTTCATGTTTTGACAGACAACACGAAAAGCCAGCCATTATCAAAATAGCCCCACTTGAACCAATCAGGTGGCTGGAAAAGAGCTACAGCCATGCTTGTTAGGTGGTGTGTAGGCTAGCTGCTGGCAGCAGGACACATGCTAATGTTTGTGCTTCTGCAGCCACGCGCACGAGATCTCAGGAGAGGGAGTAAGATATAATAGAAAATAACAATGGAAAGCCCGAGGGACAGTGTTATTAAAGGAGACACAGAAACGGACATAACCTGAGGCTCAAAAGATGAGGACATTGTTGAAGAGGAGTTTGGTGTGTGGAGATATTTTGGCTGTTTAATGTCTGAAAGGAAGCAATGAAGCTGTGCTGCAAACTGTGTCAAAGCATGTGTCCACTAAGGTAGTAATCATACTGATCTGTTTTAACATCTGAAGCAGGGCCATCCTTTAGAGCAGACCCAGACAGGTGCGGCTGGTCCCGCTGAAACAACCACAGACCACAGGGTCCACTTTCTTCAGCTCCATGCCTTATACAACACAAACACACACCGTAATATCACAAATGCAACGGCCTCCTTTTTAAAAAAAAAAAAAACACACAGTGCCATTAAGCATGGTGGAAAATGTTGTATTTAAGCAGCTGATTAAAGTAATGAACCCTCGTTACAAGTTATCTCAGACAGCTCAGCTATACAGAGTGCAAAGAGACAGTCCTGCATCTGAACCATATCTGAGCCTCACCGCCTACTGCACTGACTAAGACTGCGATCTGAAAAGCAAATGTCTTTAAACTGCAGACTTTCCTGAAGACCAAACAGGGGAAGTCATGACTTTAGGACTGACAGAAACTCTTTGATCTTGAGGACTGAGTTTTACTGAGGCTAAAAACACAATGTTTTTGTCTGTTTTTGTAGGTTTGTACTGATTCAAACAGTTTTAAATTGTTGGAAAACAAAAGAAATGATATGGTGCAGAGGTAGATTATGTGACATTTTATATTGATACCTTGTTTACTTTGAACTGGCCAAAGAATTTCCTTTGTGTTCTCCTTGAAAGCTTTAGAATTTTAATTTTAGATTTAAGATTTCAGAAGTTTAGAATTAAGATTTTATTTTAGTTGGAGTTCACCAGCAACTTTAATGTTCTCCTGTAAGTCCTGAAGGCTTCAGACTGCTTAGAATTAAGAGTTTAGCTTAGTATATATACCCATTTTATTTATTTGAAATACAGTTACAGTATAATGTTCTACATGTCATGTTCAACTTCTGACAGACAAAAAATTATATTTAAGCCAAATTTTACTTTATGATAAATTCACAACAGGAAATTTTAAGCTTGACAGAAACGAATTTGATTTATATGGAAACTTGTATCGCTATCGACTGATATGAAAAATGTTATTTTGATAGGAATTTTTCCCATATTCGCTCAGCTCTAGTCCTGACCTTTATTTTAGTAAAATTCAGTGGGGCATGCTAGAAAAAGTTTGGGAACCTCTGCTCTAGTGAGTGGTTCTTCGTATTTGAAAACGCCTTTGAAGAATATTTCAACTTCCTAACCGCTTTCCGACTGCTGCTCAGAACAACTATAAATGCTTTGATTCCTGCTGTGCTCAGACAGCACATTTAAATTGGTTCTAAGAGAGCATATGTTGGTGCTTACTGGAACCTTCCAAAGACTGAATGTAGTCATTGTTTTGATTTGATGAAAATATTTGTGTTCCTGTCTACACACACAAGCAAATGAACATGCTGCTTTTTCTTACTCTCAAATACCTGTATTTTTGCCCCCACCTCTGTTGTAGGAAGTGGATTTTTTGTGTTCATATTTTTGTTTAGCATAATTCACCCTACTTATTACTAGTGCTGGTATTGCTCATTGGAGATGAGCTTTTTATCTCTCCTTTGGCGCAACATTATGTTCATATGTAATCCTCCCTGTCTTCAGTCTGAAGCAGTAAGGCAGGCACACATGCAGTCACGTATGCATATCTACAAACATTTTTAAAACCTACGTCACTCAAGAAACGCACACCAGCACTACCATGTCCCATGTATGCTTCACTGACAAGGCTACATGAAGTACAAACACATTAAGCATACAAGGATACCACACCCATGCTCAGTCATAGTCTGTGCAGTGCGCTCATGCTTAAGTCTTTTTTCCAACTAATCCTACCCTGCAGCTGTGAGAGGCAGCTGTGATTGGTTTGTGCTGTCTGTAGACATGTCTGCCCACATACTGGCCTGACTTGGGGCATGCACTGTAAGTGGTATTAATTCTGTATGTGTCTGTCTCCATGCGACTTGGCAGGCCATTGTGTTTGCTGTTGAGTAATGCTCAAGATTCAAGTCCTTTTCCACGCAGCCTGCACCCCACTCAGGGTTCAGCTCTGTACTACATATGCACACATGCACTGCAGCAAAACATTTGCTATTTATAGCGCTGCCCCACAAGGACACGAAAAGCTCCTTGTTGAATTTACCTTTCCTCTATCATAACTTGGTTATTCATAGCTGCCTTTTTCAAAGGACAGTAATGAAAAGGTGGGAGGAAAAAATAAATAGAAGAGATGGTAAGATTAGAAATCAGAACGGAGTCAAGAGGTTGAGGGAATGAGTCAGAGACACAGAATAGGCAACAGAGGGAAGCAGGGAGTGGTTTGACGATGTACACGGATGTGAGTGTGCTTTTGTATTTTTAATATGTACGTGAATGCACTTGTAGCATGAGGGTACACTTTCAGCATTCCTCCAGCACGCCATCTCATATTCCACTTTGTTAAGGAATCAGTGAATTCTGCCTGTAGTACCTGTATGTGCACTTTCTCCTGCTGCACTTGGCTCTATTTAATCACAGTGGAATAATGTGGGAGAGTTACAGATGAATCAGTCTGTGAAAGCATTCTTTGAATGAATTTTACATAACTTGTTCTTGGTTGTTGTAATTGAGGACTTGTAGGTGAGACCACTCTGTAGGATGGTAATCATAGGTTTTGTCTGCTGTATGTTTGCATACTGAGAGAAATGAATGTGATTATATTGATCTGAGTGGAGCACAGTGTGTCCATCCAGACAGACCCAGGTGGTAACAGCGATGCTCCATTAACTTCATTGTTTCACCATCAGCCCTGATTTGCTACGATCAGCTCAACACCCATTTGGATGAGCATAATGATCTTTCTGGAAATGGCTGCGACCCTCAGCAATACTTGATAACAGGCTAAGAATAGTTTGCAACTTGTCAATAGCTTCAGAGCTCAGTGGTGGGGAAAACAGACAACACACACATACAGTATGTGTATGGCGGTATGGATTCTTGTGTTTGTGTGTGTGCTTTTTTTTCTGTATGTGGGCAAGGTGGCCTAAAAGTATGACTCATCCACTCACGGTTATGAATTAACAACAGTACAATAACAATGTGAAGCTGCAGAGCTACAGCTTGAGCCTGTACACATCTGTATTTGTCCTATTTTGTATGGTGAAATGTGCACCTTATTGGAAGATGTAATTATGGATATCAACGAATTTGAAGAAGTGGCAGTTTTTTTGAAAAGGGAGATTGAATCAGTTTGGACAGCAAGACAGTAGTGGTTGTGTGGCTGGGATAGTTTGAGACAGTGGATCTCTGTGGTCAGACCAATGGAACTTTGTTGAGGCTGCCTTCTGTCATTTACTCTGACGACACTCCATGTGAACTGCTTGTCACTGCCATGCACAGTGCCATTATGTGGACAGACTTGCGTTTCCTCATACAGTGGTAGTCTTTGTTGGTGTAGAAGACAAGTGACAAGGCCAGAGGCTCACACAGATTGACATAAACAGAGAGAATATGGAGTTTGAGAGTTAGTGAAATGGGTTGACAAAAAGAAAGATCAGTTTCAAAAGAAGAGTATCTGCAAAGACAGGATTCTTCACTTTTTGAAAATTAAAATACTAACTGAACTATTGCATGCAGGCACAAACTATAAATGTACTCTTGGTCTTATTGAAACTTTATTTCTTTCCTCTTTTCTTCCTTTCTTTTTATATCTCCTTGCCCTCCTTTCTTTCTGTGGTGCTTTTTTCCCTACAGAGGACGAGCAGGTTGTCAGGATGAAGGAGGAGAATTTGTTTCATCGGAGGTTTTCTCTGTGCCCCACTGCCATCTCCCCACCCAAAATTGACCCCCGCACCCTCACCCGGAACCTGTCTTATGGAGGAGACAATGACCTCTACAACCTCAGCCCAGGTACAAGTCCAAGAGGTCAAAACTGACAAATGGAAAGTGACAAAAAATGAAATTACTTTTATGTGAAATAATGGATTCCAGTGTCTGTGACAGTATAGTGCTCTGTGCTTTAATGTACTTACTCCATATAAATCAGCAAACCTCAGCTGCTGCTTATTAACTGCTTTGTGTGCTGCCACGCTTTGTTTGTCAGCAGGTTTATTCATTTATATGTGACTGTGTGTTGTGGGTTCCCACCAGGCAGTGAGACAGACAGGAACGGTCTCTCCATGCTGAGTAATGAACTTAGTCCTGTCTTATCACCAGGCAGCAAGGTAAGAACTCAGTTCCTGACTGGGCAGCTCCCCAACAGTTCACTATTAATGACTCATTAGGTGAGAGCACTTTGTTGCCTTTTGTGGTGACCAGGCCCAAATGGAATCTACACATTTTTTCATAGTTTTCTGCAGTAATCCAGGGGGAAATCTGCAGAAATCTGTGCAGAGTTTTTTGCTTACTACATTACTCTACAAACTCTTTGAAAAATCTTGCGGAGTGCAGATTTCACGTGGGCCTGGCGATGACCTCTCCCCTCTATTGATTGCATCTACAAAAATATCATGTTGAAAAATCTAACAGTTTTTGAGACCTTGTTTTTAGAGAAATTATTTTTAGGACTGTTTTTTTTTTGTTTGTTTTTTTTTACCAATTGGTTATGAAATGGAGCCCTGGTGTATTACATTTTGCTTAAACAGCACCAACAAAACAGAAATAAACATTTTTACGTCATAATGCTGCACCAGTGAGGAAAAAATTTATAAAGCCTGTGGCATTTGAAATCTCTGGGCCATGGTGGGAACTGTGTCTTTAGGACCTCAAGCCTGGTATTTGGCACCCAGACCTATTATGCCCTGGTGCTGTTTATGTGGTATTAGTCCTAACAATCCTATCTGTCTCCATCCTTATGAGTTCTAATTAGGAGTGGTCAATAAATATTTCCAGTGGCAACTGGGTAATAGTCCTGTCTCGTCTCTTCCCCTCGTGTTGCTTTGCCTCATCTTGCAATACTGCCTATTTATATGTGGAATGATTCACATGCGCAGCAGCATCTTTGGCCTTTTATCTTATCTTCCACCCTGAAGCCACCCAGAAATACTGAGAGCAACCTTACCCTTGCATGGTGTCATTTACACTGGGTTGTCATTGTGTAGTAGATTTTAAAAATGGTTTTTCCTTTTGGATATGTTGTAGAATGCCTGTGTGGGCTCACTGATAATATTTTTAGTGCATAGAGGACAAGTGGTTAAGTAATTGCACATCACAGGAAAATCACAGGTTACTTACCACTTCTAATTTTTGTTTACTGATCAGTGCACCCTTTGTTGTTTAACCAAGGAAGTTAGTGGGTGTGTGGTCACAGCACCACAACTGACTGCCTGCCAAGTTTCCTTTGCTGATTGAAAGGGCCACCCACCCTCTTTACACAGATTTTTGAAAACAGTGAAATATTGCGCTGTTCACAATTAAAACAAATCAGGGTTTTTTTTAAACTGTTATTAACCAGTGTTTTACGACCATTCATTTACATAAACTCAAATCCCCCCCAGATACTATTGGTTTGCAGTGTTTGTCTGTAGTTAAAGTCTCTCTTTCCCATCTCTCCTAACTTCCGCCTCCAGTCTGAGTCCAGGATGTTCAATGGTGTTGAGAAGGACTGCCCCTCCCCCACCGAGAAGCTGGCCCGGAAGGAGTCTCTTAAGGTACACGTCATGTTGTTGCTTGACATGGTCAACAGCTGTGTTGATCCATTTGGGATCCTTTTTAATTGTTGTGTTATTCAACAGTATTTTAAATGTGTACCCTTGGGATAAGTTGAATGTTAGTTACCTTGACTCTGCTTCCACCTAGTGTTAGAACGTTTATATCATCTCTCTGGGTGAGTAAGACCGATGACTCATTAGTTTTTCTTTTGTTTTTTCCCTTTTAAAGGTCCAAAAGCAAAATTACAGGCAAGAGAAGAAACGGGCAGCTAAAGAACTGTCCAGTGCACTTAAGGACCCCAGTGTTGTCATCATGTCCGACTGGTTAAAGGTGTGAGACTGTTGCCTTGTACGGAACTCCTACACCGACATCCATAATAATAATATTATTGCTGTTGCTGTTGCATTGATATCATTTAAACATGCTAATCATCCTAGATGTAATTGACTAATTTCTGTTATAAATAATTGTGCAATATTTAAACATCTTCACATTTTAGAATATATTCATGTCAGTTAGCATTTTGCATCTTGCATTTTAATCCTCTGCTGTTTTCTGAGTGGCAGTTAAGGATTAACATCGTTATTCCTTTTCTTTAGTTTGTCTTTCGTACTAAATATTCTTCTCACCTCACCCACTTATGCTTCTTTAGATCCGTGGCTCTTTAAAGAGTTGGACCAGGCTGTGGTGTGCCTTAAAGCCTGGAGTTCTTTTGATCTATAAGACTCCCAAAACTGATCACTGGGTGGGCACTATTCTGCTCAGCGCTTGCAAACTGATAGAGCGACCCTCCAAGAAGGACGGCTTCTGCTTCAAGCTCTACCACCCACTGGACAAATCAATCTGGGCTGTCAAGGTGACATATTTGTGGGCTCATGCGTATGTTCTTTTAACTTACTGGAAATATATGGTCATTCTTGGTTTTATACTGAAACATTTACTTAGCACTAAGATAATTTAATTTTTTGTATAAGTAGAGGATTAAGTCTGCTTTATTTTGGGTTTTTTGTTGGTCAGCTTGTAAAAATATTGATCATTTCCTGTGCATGAAAATATCTGACTTGAGTGACATCTAGTGGTAGTATGAGAAAGAAAATGACTGTATTTTTAACAGTCTCTTCATGGCTATCATCCTGTGCAGTGCTGTATAGTTCTTATGGCCTTTTAGATAGCCATTTGTTTTAGTTGGTACAACATGAAGTGTGAGTCAGTGTTTGATCCATATGCTTAGGGTCCAAAAGGAGAGAATGTTGGCTCAATCACACAGCCTCTACCCAGCAACTACCTGATCTTCAGAGCTGCATCTGAGTCTGACGGTGAGGCTTCCATTCACTTGTTTCAGCTGGAGGTGCACATTCGTGTAAGCTTGATGAAAATATATATGCAACCCTTCCACCCCCTAAAATCTGTTCCCCAGGCCGGTGCTGGATGGATGCCCTGGAGCTGGCTCTCAGCTGCTCCAGTCTCTACAAGCTGACAGCCAAAACTGGGAGAGAAGGCGATATCAGCACGACGTCCGAGTCCTCCCATATACTCCACCTGCTCCAGTCCACTGCATTTACTGATACAGAATTGCTACAGTAAGTAATCAACACACAGTTAGATATACAGAAATATAATTTTTCTTAAGCTTGGAGTTCTTGAATTCTTGCAAGGATTGGTTATAGGATAAATGCACATACCTGGAACTAATAAAGCAAAAGGTATATTTTTCTAAGATGTAAATTATATCCCTGCTCAGGAGGTTATCTTTTCACTGTAATTTGTTTGTCTTTGTGCAGTATTTTTGAGAGGTGATGTGTGGTTTAAGTGGCAATCCATTAAAATTTGGAGGGTATCTGGATCCAGGATTTTTGAGTGTTTGTTTTTCCTTTGTTTGCTTGTTTGTGTGCAGTATAACTCAGTTTGGAACAAATTTTCATGTTTTTTTTTTTTTAAGGATGAGGTATGATACGAGTAGCAAACCATTACATTTTGGTGGTGATGCACATCCAGGAATTTTTTTGGGGGTTCCACCATTACTGAAAATGTGTTATTCTTGAATATCTTTGGAACTAATAATGATATGAATGTGATTTCAAGTGGTTTCTGTGGTCAATAAATCACATTATGGGGATAAGATGATTATGATACAATTGTTTTCAGGCGCAATAGTATCATGAGGGACTCTATGACCTTTGTGCTCTCTGAGTACTCCTAGTTTACTCATGATTTTATCACTTATTTTTGAAACTAAAAGCTAGTCAGATACAGATTTACATCATTTGGTTGCCATACTTACCTGTTATGCATATTGCAAGGAGTGTTCAAACAGAACTATACCACACTGTTACATAAACTAAAAAGACAGGGACAGCCATGGATGTACTAGGGACAGCACTGGTGTTCCTGAATTTATCAAACATATTCAAGTTCATTCGATAATGAGCGCCCAGGAAAACTGGGACCAGTGTTAAGCATTTAATTCAAACTAAAAGAAAAATGTACTTAAATACCTGAGCAAAAAAGAAAGTATGCATCAGACTCTTAAAAAACTGACTCATCAGTGCTAGGCTTCTCTAAAGGAGGTTGCCTCTACATTTAGTATGCTTATGGTAAAATAACTGTATTATTTTTTATTTTTATTGAAAAGGAAAAAATAAAGCTAAGCATTGTATCATAGAAAAAATGTAAGCACAAATAGTAACATTTATTATGACACTGTTCTCTTAACTAACCGCCCCAGTGAGATTTGGACACGGACTTCCCTAAAAATGGCACGCAGCCATCAGCCATCAGTAAGCCATCCATGCTTTTCCTGCTTTAAAGTGTCTGCTGTGAAAAGGGTCTGTTGTGCATGTCTTGATTGTGTCCTAGTTTTTGACTCACACGTTAACAACCTTTTCAACACTTTGAAATTGGATCCAGTAAAGCTCCTGGCAGTCATGTTTTCTCTTGTGTGGATCCAGTCAGACTTTGTTAAAGTGGTTTTGTGGGTATGATGGGAAATAAGAGCAGGATACATTGCAGTGTGTGGAAATGGCTTCAAAATAGTGGTTTGTCTTGCCAGAGAAAGTATTGTGTTGTAAGAATTCTGAGACTTGATATATTCTGATATCAAGTCAGCTGATAACTACTTATAATTGCTGTGAAATGATATGGCTCAGCCACGACACATTTTTTACATACAACCTGCACAACCAGGGTTGTGTAACTAATTTATACTAATAACTGAATTTAAAAGTAAATATGTCCTGTTTGCAATTTAAAATGTGCCCAGACCTCTGCTTCAGCTGTAGTTTTTTGTAGTCCTCATTTGAATCTGTTTGTGTACTGTTTACATCTGACTTTAGACATTTCATTCCTCTTCACACCTCCCTCTTTTGTTACCTCCTCCCTTCTGGCCATCCATCCTAGCAATGCCTCCTCTCCTGCTGTTCTCCTGTCCAATCACAGCAGCTCATACAATCACATGACTGACAGGAGAGCAGGAAGATGGAGCACAATGTGAGCTATACACCAACCAGACAGAGACGGTTGCAAGACAGCCATAGGAAGCATACACACAGGCACTCACACATTCAGGAAGCAGGTGTGCTGGAGTCGAAGAAGCAAAACGCCACCTTTATTAGTCAGTAGATTGAAAACATTCACACACACAGGAGAGGAGACAAGGACAGGCTGCATCTGTATTTGGATTTGCTGCTAATGTCAGTAGTGCTTTGAATCCAGAGGAGAGTTTGTCTGTATATTTTAAGACTTTGAGGTAAGGAAAGCCTCTTTTTTTCAGGTCATGTTTGAATTAATAAATAATATTGTAGTTAGTGATTCGCAGAAAGCACTGGAATGTGACTATGCAGGTTTGTCAAGTCCCGAGGCATTTTGAAAATTAAACTCTCCTCCATTGTTGTTTGGACAAGCTATTTCCCTGTATGCTGTGAACACAATCCTACCAGTGTATGTGCTTATGGGAGCTTGCAACACTCTGCAGTGGTTTTCCATTGTCCTCATATTTGCTTGTATTTGTTAGGATATCAAGCTTTATAAATTATCTGGGATTGAGTGTGCATGATTTAAGACTGCAGTCTCTGAGTGTGATTTTGAATGAGTTCACAGACTTCCACTGTCTGACTTCTAAAATGGCTGTAGGTTGTTCCTTTTTAGCTGTCATCCTCTATATCTCTTTCTCCCTCATTCATTTTCACTTCTCCCTTCTTTGACCATTTACATGCTGATGTGTGACTTTCTTAATTTATTTCCCCCTGTTTTGTTCCTTTTTTTTGGTTAAGTGCTAGCATATCTGAGATCTGGGGGGTTTTTTTGTCCTAGACTTCAAAAGCGCACAGCTTGAAAATGATAATTCAGCATAGATGCAGTTTGAATTGATTACTCCTGAAATGTGTCTCTGTGTTTGTGCCCATATTTACTGCACTTATGTATTTCGATAGTGGTGCGATTTTGTTTTGCATCCTGTGTTTTAGCATATTCAATTTGAAAATAAAGAATTGAAACTTCATTATAGCATTGAGTGTCAGCTAAATTTTGATTACTTTTTATTAATATAAAAAGATCTGTGTAGGGAAATATAATCCTTTAACCTTGAAGCAAATCAAATTATAGTGAATCCTTTCCAGGTAATAACTGTGTAAAGTCTTTGACAACAGACACCAACTGTTTCCCTGAATCTGTCTAGGTAATTCCCTCCTTGGTTGTCATGTCATCTCTTTCTCTGACTATATCCTGTTTTTAGAAAGTGAAATGTAGCTTGCATAGAGAGTTACCTCTATAATGAAAAGTTGTTTAATGTGTTTTGATGCACCTGAATCTGTGGACACACAGTGCGCCTGTATACCTGTATACCACTGCATTTGTTCTGTTGCCTCTAACAGCAGTGAAAACATTGGTCATAAGCAGTTAAACCATAACAGAAAAGGTCATTCGGTTTTTATTTTTACTGTTTTTTTCCGTTTTTCTTCAATTCATATACTTTGTTCCAGAACTCTGCTAATTTACATGTTTGTAAATGAGCTCGTAGCCTGTCTGTTTTTACTCACCAGGGCTTTGCATCTTGTGCTGAATACTGTTATGAATCTGGTCTTAGTTATTGTCAAGACACATATGACTACATCTTACAGCATTTACTATGGAGATACAAAAAGGGTTTTTCTTTTCATTATTTCATATATGTCTTGTTTTGGCAAACCCTCTACCTTTGACAGCATTCTGATAGATTTTTGAGTCTCCATCCATCAGATGGTCACATCTTTAGTCTTCATATTGATGGGTAGCTCCACCTCAATTTAAACTGTAACATTTGAACCTCAATCAACTTTGAAGTTTGCATAAATAAACATTTAGTAGCAAATTGTCTAATTACTTTTAAACCCTTTTTAATTTTGCTACTCTATCGTAACTACAGATCTTTCAGTGACAGCTGTGCTTAATATAGAATCCATTATATTATTTTAAGTTAAATGTGCTGGAACACCAAGCCTAAAATGTTTAACTGCATTTTATCTGCATATACAATATATGGAAGTTTATATATTAACCTGTTTGTACACTTTACTTTTAGCCACGTGAATTCAAACCTGGTGATTCTGAGATGGGATGTCAGGGAGGATTTTGATGAGGTTTTGTGGTCTGGTTGTCCTGTCAACCCTCCAGGTCAACAGAGTTATTTAAGTGTATTTCCTCTAAAGCAATGGGTTTGATCAATATAGCTCTTAGGAGGACACAAGAGAACATCAGTAATTCAATGCAGTGATTTACAGGCCATTTACAGGCTGTAAAGTTCATGGCAGGTAATTTCTTTTTTTTACATTTATAGACTGTTATTATAGCTAGAAGGCAGTCATCAAAACTTTAGCGGACATTTTTATTGTCATGTGACATTATTCATCTTTTATATACAAGCTCAAATCATTTGTCTCAGTGCTATAAGTGAAAGATCAGGTGAGTATCAGATCTTTCGTCCTGTATACGTTCTACCATCCTTTCTAGGATTATTTGGGAGCACGACATACAGCAGCAATAAAATGGTTGCTTATCAAGGTTGCTTAATAGAGTCTTAAACGTAGTGTTCACTTCTCTGTTCATTAGGTTGAATGACACAGTGCTACTGGGAAATCACCACATGGAGCATGATGGTTTTTCAGACAAGTCAGAGCGTGAGGCTCATGACGACTGGGACGCTACAGCCAATGAGAACGGTGGAAGGCTGACAGAGGAAAGCGACATGGACCAATCAGATGAGCTGTCCCCTGGGCCACAGGCCACAGCCTATGTTGAGCAGAGCACAGAAGAAATGGCTGAGGTGAGACTGATAAGTTAAGTTATTGTATGTGGAAGCCTTCGACTTACGGTTGTCTTGCAGGTCTCATGTAATCCTCATTTCTTGTTTTTAGAAATCAAGTGACTGCTAGGCTACTCTGCTATCCTTATTTATCACTGCCTCCCTGTGTACATGTTCCTTTAGGCTGGTGAGGCGTCCCAGGTGGAGACTGTTTCTGATGAGAACAAGGGTCTGATCTGGAGCCTGCTGAAGCAGCTGCGGCCAGGTATGGACCTGTCTAAAGTGGTGCTACCAACCTTCATTCTGGAGCCACGCTCCTTCCTGGACAAGCTGTCTGACTACTACTACCATGCCGATCTGCTCTCACAGTCAGTAACCTTAAGTGGCGTTACTTATTGTGTGTACTGAAGTATATATATTTATTATTTTGAATTATAGATTATTTTTGTCTGTTTTTTTTAATCTCATTAGTTTGTTTTATTTTTCTGCTTCTTCACAACAGAGCCTCACTGGAAGAGAGTGCATATGGTCGGATCAAGCAGGTGTTGAGATGGTACCTATCAGGCTTTTACAAAAAGCCCAAGGTAAGATATGTTCACTCCAAAATGGCTTGTAATTATCCAATTAGCTGTACTAAATGGCAAACCTGATTATAGGATGCACCCCCTTTAAGCATCTGTTTTTGATGAAAGTAGTTTTGAAAAATACTAAAGACCACAATGTGATCCTGTGTTGGTGAGTAATGTAGTAAAAGTTTTTGAGTGCCTCGCTACTATTAAGCAAACTGCACCGCTTGGCATACTACAGGTCAGTGGTCTTTTAAATCATATTTGACTTTTTATTTCATGGGAACCAGAGCAGAAACCTTTAACAGCTGAAGGATTCAACTAAACTATGAATGGGCATTCATCATTCCCTTTTTCAGTCACATACTTGGCAGCCTCCATCAAGTAGCTAAGTAAGATTTCTACATGTTAGCAATTTTTAGTCTATTTAGGAGCACCATCCCCCAACATAACATTCAGTAACAGTTCCATTTCTCGACTGCCAGGCAAACGTCTCTCTCTAGGGTCTGTTTGTACTGTAAAAATGTCAGGAGACATTTTCTGCTTGTTTCCACTCGTTAAAAATGTATTTTTTCCATGGCAGCAGAGCCACAGAGAATCTGAGCCAGCAGATAATATCTGCAGATAAATCTGGTCTTACTCAGCACATTTTCAGCTGACTAGTTTTAGGAAACTGTAGACTAATAAATTCTTGAGAACCTCTCATTATTCTGGCTACCAAACAAACACTTTTATCCAGTGCTGGAGTGATTATATAACATATGCAGCACTGTCTGCTGTGGTAATGTTCATTATGAGAGATTTGACTTTTTACTGGTGAAGCTAATTTGGTCCAGTGATCATGTGCAATGTGATTGGCATAAGCACCTGTTGGTGCTTAAGAATTTAAAAATCTGCAACTGTGGTCAAATATGACAAAACAAAATATTAGTCTGAGAGCGAAATCATATTTGTTTCAGGAGATGCTTAACATATCTCACACTAACGTGTGTGTTTGTTTTCATTTGCAGGGCCTGAAGAAGCCTTATAATCCAATCCTGGGGGAGACATTTCGCTGCTGCTGGCTCCATCCACAGACCAACAGCTGCACTTTCTACATAGCTGAACAGGTTAAATTAGACTCATAGCTAAAGAGCACACAGGAACAGGGCATGATTCATGTCTCGTGCGAAATATCTTGTACAGTTCGCCAAACACACAGAGGGCACACCTGTGAAATGCAGCAAGTGTAAAATTAATAAGTGCCAGAGGGTATCTTGACGCTTTTTTTCTGCTCGTTCTGCTGCTTGAATATCTTTCTCTGTCCATGTTCTCTGCCAGGTGTCCCACCATCCACCTATCTCTGCCTTTTATGTCTGCAATAGGAAGGATGGATTTTCTATCAGTGGAAGTATCCTGGCCAAGTCCAAGTTCTATGGTATGCCACATATTTCTGTATTTAATTTGTTTGTCTTGGCTAAAAGATCAGCATAGACCAGAACATGTATGTAATTATTTGGAGGCTATATGAATTGCACCCATGCATCAGAGGCCCTGCTTTTAATGTGGGATAAACAAGTAGCTTTGATAACACGTGTTTCCTCCTGCTTTTGTAGGTAACTCCCTTTCAGCTATTCTGGATGGCAAAGCCAGGCTGCTGTTCCTGAGTAGGGATGAGGAGTACGTCATCACCATGCCCTATGCTCACTGTAAAGGTAATAGGTCTAAAATTAATATGCATGACCATCCCCTACTAACTGATGGTTCCATGTGCTTGTTGCTGTGTTAACATTTGGAGTAGGTTTCCTAAATCCTTCACCATCTCTCAGACAAAACTAATATGTGGGAGTTTTTATTGCCACGCATAGTTTGGTGAGGTACAGTCTCCACTAATTTATTAGGAATTAGTTCAGGAAAGTAACCTTCATAGTGCCCTTAAATACAGTCATAACTGGACCTTTGTGACATTTTATAAGCACATTACCTAGTTAAATCAAAGGACACACAGAAAGATGTTAAGTAATGAAAGCATAGATACTGGATCATCAGTTTATCATGGCACTTAATGTCGACAAGTCAAATAACAAAGGAGGTTGTTTGTGGATCTGTGATGTGCATAGCATCCAATAAGTTAAGTTTTACACGTAGAATTTACAAGCAGATAGTACACACTGTCTCAGAAGTACCTTTTTTCTACCATCATGGAGTTAGACTTTAATGAGCCGAGGATACATTTTGTACTGGAAAATTGATTTACATTGTGCAGATCATTATTAGTGTAGTGGTTCACACATTTGTCTCACATGCAAAAGACCCCTGGTCTGAGCCCAGGCGGAGACAAAATCCCCTTCCACGATGGTAGGGTTTCCTCAGGAAGAGCATCTGGTGTAAAATCTGTGTCAAATTACCTGCGAGGATCCATTTGCTGTGGCAGCCTCTTGGGGAAGTGCAAGGGAACAACAAAGGTGCTAACTGTTGTACAGATCTTACACCAGTGTTGGTATATATCCCGTTCGGCACTTATTCCTGTTGAATTTTATCTACTGTACCCCACTGACTGTAGCTTTTTCTGGTCAAGCTCCTCATTGTCACATTTTAATTTAACAAACATTGCAACAGCACAAAACTGTAGCATAGTGGTCTTCACCTTCCAAGCAAAAGGTGCCTGATTCGATTCCAGGTGGGGACAAAAGCATTGTGTCAGGAAGGGCATTGGGCGTAAAACCTCTGTCAAGTTACCAATGCAGATTAATCTGCTGTGGTAGAGAATACAAGAGAGCAGCTGAAAAGTACATTTTTTTTATTGCAACAGCACAAAGTTTGAAACACAAGCTCAGTTACCATGTTTACAGTGAAATTTCTCTGAGCTGACATAATCTGTGTGGGCTGTAACTCTTTGAGCCATCTGTTGTTGCCAATATGTCTGAGCTACTGGAAATCAAACGACGCTTTGCTTTGCTGTGAGTTTGAGTGTTGACGTGGCATACAACCAAAGGTAGCGGTGTATGATGGGTGTGTTATAAATCGAGTGGTTTTTTTGTTGTTGTTTTTTGGGGTGTACTTTAGGTTGTTGTAAATTACTCACAGTTCAGTCAAAGAATGCACTCATTGTGATTTTCCAAATGATAAATTATAAAAAATAATTTGTGGATGTCCAGTCTTTGGACTTGTTGAGCTGATGCTCTATTACTATTTCTTTCATAGGTATCCTGTATGGCACTATGACACTAGAGTTGGGAGGTAAAGTTACCATCGAGTGTGAGAAAACTAAATGTCTCGCAGAGCTGGAGTTCAAACTGAAGGTATATTTTGGAAAAAATAAAAGATTATGTTATCATAAACACTTTTAAAAGTATGTGATGGGCGGATTTTTCTTGCAATATAATAGCCTTTTATCTAGTCAGCTGTTGGTATTATGGCCATTTTAGTGAATGTGTTCAATTTTGATTCTGATCACTGTAGCCTTTTCTTGGAGGCTCCTGCGCTGTGAATCAGATCAGTGGGAAGATCTTTGTCGGAGAGGACGTACTAGCCACTGTTGATGGACATTGGGTAAGAACCTCTGTTCCTGTCTGCTGCCTCAATCTCTGGCTTGAATTCATCTTTCAGCATCCTTTCCTGCCACTTACTCGAGCCTACATAGTAATCAGTGCTTCTCTATAGTAGAGAATTGGTAATTATAGGTTTAGGAGTAGTAGGGAGACACACAACGTAGAGACTTCTCACAATAGGCTGGAGTGTGTCAAAAGTTAAGGAATTAATTTTATTATGGTTTTTTTTTTAAATCTTGGGAAATTTTCACTTTATAATTTCCAGGCTTGATTGATGATAATACCATTAATGGCATTACTTTGGGTTTTTTTTTAAATCAGCTATAAAGAACCTTTTTGGGGAACCTTGTTGGTTCATTAATTTGGTAAACATGAACATATTCTTGCTTTTGTTAAAATCAGGACAGTGAAGTGTTTATTCACGAGAAGCGCACAGGCCAGCAGGAGCTTTTGTGGAACCCAAGTCCAGACATTCGCGGCAGTCGCCTCAAGAGACAAGTGGTCCAGTTAGAGCAGCAGGGAGAGTTTGAGTCTGAAAGGTAAACCACATAGATCACCTGTCCTTTTGAATCACTGTGTTAATTCTTAATTTGCGTCTTATTACAAAAAAGAAACACAAAAACTTGTCATAGCGTGGTGGCTAGCACAGCTATCTATTTAAAGTGTGTCAGTGACCCAGTACTCAATCCAGCATGTAAATTGATTGCAAACATTATTAATATTATTCAGTAGCCACTCAAAGTAATGATTGAAAGGATTTCTCATATTGCAAAACTACTCTTGACTTCAGTGACAGTAAATTGTCCAGCATGTTTGCCCCATTTGCATCTTATTCTAATATGCGCTCCACAGACTGTGGCAGCATGTGACCAGTGCCATCATGGATCGGGACCAAATGCGCGCCACACAGGAGAAGTTTGTGTTGGAGGAAGCTCAGCGGAGAGAGGCCAGAGAGCGAGGAGACAAACCCTGGATTCCGCGACTTTTCCATCAGGACCCTGTCACCTCTGAGTGGACTTACAAGCACATCGAGTATGAACACACTCACCTACTAAGCAAATGAAAGACAGGAAATGACACACGCTCCTGCCTTTTTCATCTAGATTATCAGTGCAGTAAAGATTGACATGTGAAGGGAGGAGTCTAATAGAAATGCTGATAAGTAAATGCATATGTGTCAGACTGCCCACTTGAAGAAGTGTCTGAAAAAAGAATTGCTGTTTCTAAATTCAGTAGGTGGGAAAGAGTTCCTACATAACCAATAAATCATTAAAATTACAATATTATGAGGTATGATACTAAAATTCAGGCCACCCATGTTGAAACAGGTGCCGGACTTATTAGTTAATCAGCATATTGCCGATAACTGTAATAAATTTTACAATGGGAAAGTGGCAAAACTAAAATCAGAGTGATGGCAGATTTACGCTAATGTGTTGCTCCCACGGAGTGTCTACCCCCAGCTCTGAATGTCATCATCTACATGTTGTAGCTGTTTATTGTCATAAGGGAGCAGTGTCACAAATAATAGGTGTGTGGGCTACTCTTGTTTTGTTCTTTTTCACCCTACTCTTGCTTGCTGTTCTTGGTCCTTCAGCCAGCTGCAGAGAATCCCACAGTTATACAAAGAGCTGAAGAGAAAACGAGTGTTAAAAACAATGAAAACTGTCCACTGCACTCCCCTGTCTTGAGTTTCATTTTTTCTTTTCACTTCTCCCTCTGTTTGATGTCATTCCTTTTCCTGCCCTGGCCTACTTTTCAACCAGGCATTAGCATACACGTGACATCATTCGCATTTTTGGAGGACTGCATGCAAGCACATTAGCATTAGTTGCATTCCCCTCTGCGTTGGTTCAGTGTAGGGAAATGCAGATGAAAATGGACACAAATATGGTACCATAAATTGACCATAACTGTGATTCAGCCACACTATTATGTTCTCACAAAATACATCAATGAAAGATAAATGATGTTCAAACTGATGCATAATAATATTTCATAATTGAAGAATTGTGGGTTACTGCAACACTTGGTTTATTGATTGTGGACAGCAGAAAGACAAGCAAGCAGTGTGGTGTGAGCTAATGGCAGTCCCAGTAAACAGACAAACACCAATGTGTGGAGGTGTAAATTACACTGCTTTATTTTTACAGCACCAGACCATGGGACCCTGATCGCTGTCTCGTTCAGTTTGAGAAGGATGGTGTGATTCAGACTCAGGAGAAAAGCCAGAGGCAACACAACGGACTCTCCTACAGGCACAGCTGGGCCAGCCAACAGAAGGTTAAACTAAAGCTGTTATGTTTATTGATGAGCCTTTCACTGACATTTTATCCAAATTAAAGCTGAGCTTCTTCCTCATGCCAATACGTAGTCACTGCAGAATCACAACTATCAACCCCTTTCGTTCCCACTTGATATTATTGCAGTTTTGCCTAAACAGCCAGTATTGCACCAGCTCACCGAATGCTGTGAAGTTTGAGAAACTGTGTCCCTCTTCCTCCTAGGCTGAGGTTAATGGGAAGCACAGGAAGGCCAGCAGCCAACCGTCCAGCTGCAGCCAGAACACTGAGAGCAGCAGCACCACGCCAGAACCCACACATGAGTCCTCAGACAATGAAGGTGAGGTGTTCGTGTGTGCACACCTGTTCAAAAATAAAATAAATATAGCTTAACTTCTTCTAAGTAGTGTTATCTTATCTGTCATGTGCCCAGGTTTTTCAAGCCAGTGTGCCCGGTGCACTAAAGAGATAAAGGACATTGCTATGTTAGAGGCCTCCATCACATCTATAAAGAAGACTCAGCAGGATATCCAGAGGTGAAAACAACATATTTACACTTAAGTAAAGAGAGAGAGGTTGTGTATTTAATGGAAAATGGCCCTGTAAAAGGATGTCCAAAAGCCCAAAACAAAGTGATTCTAACAGATATTTAGTTTGTGTGTAAGAAAACAACAATTAGTTCTGACATTGTAACAAACTCCACAGCAAAGAAGATGATATTTTCACAGGCAACATTTGAGTTTAACTGTGAATGGCAGTTGGAAGAGGTTAAAGGGAAGGAAAGAAAACGTGATAATCCAATGCAAAACTCTAGGTGTGCTCATATAACCTCACCTGACTTATTCAAATTAGTGAGGAGCAAAATATGTTGCTAACAACATGGGCTTTGTACTGCTATCACACATAGCTAAGTTGCAAAATTATCAACATCAACTTTTGCTCTTTCAAGAGAATTAGGCTGAATGCTGTCTTGAGGTAGTTTTTTGATTCATCTGGACAACTACAGAGCAGTCTACAGCATCAGCAGATACCATAGGCTGAGGGCTGATTGAATTCAAAGCAGGGCCCAGAATTCAACTACTTTTTCAGACATGTTTTAAAAGCAGGGGAAAACAGAACAGCACAGCACTAACAGATTTAACCCTAAGAACAGGACATCTTAAAATAGTCTGCAGCAAAAAGTCCAGACTATTCACTAAAAAAGATATGGTATGACAATTCCATGTCCATACAAGGACATTATCAGGAATTCAGACCTTACTCCTTCACTCCGAAACACCGTGAGATGCAAACTAAGTATTTTAACATGAAGTTCAAAAATTTTGTGGGGAGAAGCAAGGAAAATTCTCTGACTGGTACCATCTCCAAAAAAATCAGAGTCCACCTCATCCAGAAGCTCTCTGTGTACTGCCCAGGAGGGTAACAGCTGCGACAGTCAGCTTCTGGTGTACCACCTGTCCCCTGAGAGTAAACCAGCTACAACAGATGATACACAGGATGTGCAAAGAGGCCCAGACACTTATGTCTTATTCCAACCACAGCCACACAGCCAATGTTGTATAGAAACCAACTGATGTAGGACTTGAGGCGAGAGAGATATCATAGCAGTGATTAAGGATATCCTAGATGTTTTCTATAAGCACGAAGGAGACATGTAACATAAAAGATGTCAACTCAAAACTCAAAAGCTACTTCAGACCATCCGTGAAGATCAGGAGACTGATGAAAGAACAGGATGTCTGATGAAGGTGTAACTCATTAGGAACACATATGCCTCCAAAGCCAATAGCTACAGACTCTTATTTAACTGGATACACAATAAATGGAAACATACAGATAATTGTACAGGATGGAGCGCAGCTGACTGGCAGTACTGTGTAGCCAGAGAGCTAGTGTGCCAGAAAATGTTAATGTGCTGCTTGGCAGTATTCCAGCTCCAGCCCAGTTGTGTAACTGTGCTAATGGAGCCAAATATGTGATTAAATAAACAAACAAATCATAATTTGTAACTTATTACTGCTGTCTAGTGAATGCTTCTTACAGAACTGCTGTATAAAAACTAGTTTATACCGGATGCTATGGCCTCGGGACTATGTCCGAATAACAGCGATGCTAATATAGCACTCCTTATCAGATTAAAGTGGTGAATTCATTTCATAGTAGTGATATAGTGATGATTCAGACACATACATGAAATGCATTTATATGTATACAGTATGCTCTTGCCCCTTATTGTGAACTGTGAGTAGTTCAACCTAAGAATGGCTTGGAAATTCCTATAATGAGAAAAGTATCCAGAACCTAACCAAGGTTAAGCGTAATGTAAAATATTCACTCTCTTAATGTCTTATCCCCCAGTTCAGTTGTTTTGAGAAACATTTATGATTTTAGGGGATCACAGGATTTTTATACATTTCTATTGAACTGTTTCAAACACTTGCTCACCCTGAGCCTTCTCATTCTGCAGGAACCTGGTTGCTCTGAGTCGTCAGATGGCTCGTCAAAGGACAACAGATGACAGTGTGTCACTAACAGGCCGACACTGTCTCATCCTCTGTGTTTTGCTCCTCTCCCAGCTCCTCCTCAACTACGTCTTCACTTGAGCCAGCTCCTCAGGGAAAGAGTTTCCCGCCAGCACTGATCTGGCTCTGATCCCTCCGAAAAGCACAAACTCTAACAGAGGGGGACAGAGGCCTCAGGTCAGTGTTGGGAGGGCAACTTTGTCCCTTTTTCTCTTCAAGGAAAGGAGCAAGGACCTTAAAGCAATAAACATAGCCACCGCCTGTCAGTCATCAGCAGAGAGAAACGGCACCCCCTAGTGTAGCCAGACTGAAACAGCACCGGCACCCATGCACTTTGGCCAGGACGAGCACGACTAAAAAGATTTTAAATAAAAGATGAAATGTATGATTTGGCAGAATGAAATGACAGAGAGGATGTTTCACCATTCCTTAGTGTCTTTTATATTGCCCTGCAATACTGTTTATCTGTGAGTGCGCCTGTATGTGTGTTGTTTGTACCTACAGTAGGCCCTTTGGGCGCAGGCAGATCACCGCTTGGACTTCTCCTTACTCCCCTTCCACTCCAGATTTTGGGCCTTAACGCTAAAGCCAAAATAAGAAAAAAGAAAACACAAGATATACAAAAGAAGAAGGAAAATCTTCTAACAGTGCAATTGTGTGTTTTGTATCGGTGTCTACTCAATACACGCTGTCTCGTCTTTTATTGATGATGCATTTACCAAAACAGTATTTATAATCCGAAAGGACAAAGAGTACTTGTTTACAGGAAACACTGCTTGTGTTTGTAGGAAAGATAATTGGAACAAGGCAGGGCAGAGAGCCAAACTGAGTGTCTTTGTAATTGTGTGCCTGTAGTGCTGTAACTGAAAGGATAATAGAATTGCGCCGCTTTGGTTTTGACCACGACACTAGTGTGTACAATCAGTTACATAAAGAAGCGTGCCGAGGAAGAAACGGAGGGGATATTGAGAAGAAAAAACAAAAAAAAAAAAAGAATTCTTTGACCTAAACAGAAAGGGTTTGTGTGTGCATCTTGGTCTTCACCATGTTCAAGTCACTCTTTTAGATGTAAACACTTAGTTATGAGGTTTTATGATTTAATCAATTTGTATATATTTGTCAGGCCGTCTGTTTCAAAAAGAGATTTCAGAATGTATTTATTGTGATTAACCTTGACTTTCCTAATCTAAATCAGCTCGGAGGACAGAGACCAGGGGTGACAATCGCTCTCCCAGAGCTTGTGTGGGTTGTCATTTTGAGTGTGTGTGTGTGTGTGTGTGTGTGTGTGTGTGTGTGTGTTAGTATGGTGGAGCACCGACGTGTAAGTATGCCTTTACGGTCACACTAAAAAAAGCCATGTCAGATACGTTGGTTTTACTGGTTTGTTGTCCTTGAATTTCAGTCTCATCACCAGTACTGTTTGACACCACAGGAAGAACAGAAAGAGGAAGTTGACTCTTTGAATGCTGTTATTTAAACCTTAATTTGTTTTTATTCTTTTCATTATTATCCTGTTTTCTACACTGCTGCCATGTTGTGGGATTCTACATGCCAGATATTTTTGTCATATGGAAAAACATGATGAAAACATGATGATGCCCAGTGTTTTCATTCATACATGTCGCATACTGTAGCACTACAGTAAAATGTTTTAACCCTGCTACGGCTTTTGGCTCTGATTAATATCTTTTGATGAAAATTGCATACATTGGTGTTAAAAATGCTGAGAAATAGTTTGCAAATATTCCCTCCATGGTTCTCCCACTAGAGGGAGATATTGATGTAGGCAAAGAAATCTCTAACCAGGACTGTAAGTGTGCTATGTGGACAGAAATATTGGGCCACACCTCCTTATCACTGAACAGGTGTATAAAATCAAGCACCTGTTCATGCGGTCTGTCTTTATAGACATGTGTAAAGGGTCATTCTGAAGAGCTCACTGGATTCGAGTGTGGTGCTATAATAGAATACCACTGTTGCAACAAGTCAGTTCATGAAATTTCTTCACTCCTAGATATTCCATGATCAACTCAAGTGGTATTATTGCAAAATGGATGTGTTTAGGAACCACAGCAACTCAGCCAAGAAGTGACAGACCAAGGGTTAAAGTTACAGAGTGAGTTGCTATGTCTGTAAAGGTCACCAACACTGCTTACTCAATAACTGTTCCTGCGTTCCAAACCTCAGGCATTAACATCAGTGCCCTGAGAGCTTCATGGTTTCCTTGGCCAAGAAGCTGCACTCACGTTTTACATCAGTACGTGCAATACAAAGCATCAGATGGAGTGGTATAAAGCACACCGCCCTGGACTCGAAAGCAGTCGAAACATGTTCTGTGGGGTGACAAATCACTCTTTTCTATCTGGCAGCCAAATAAATTAGTTTGGGTTTGGCCAATGCCAGAAGAATGTTACCTACCTGGCTGTACTGTGCCGACTGTAAGTTTAAGTGGAAGAGGGATAATATTATGGGGTTGTTTCTCTGGGTGTGTACTGGGCCCCTTAGTTCCAGTGAAGGGAAGTCTTAATGTTTCAGCTTACCAAGACATTTTGGACAATATTTTGCTTCCAACTTTATGGGAACAGTTTGGGCCCTTTTCAGTTCCAGCATGACTTTGCCCCAGTGCACAAAGACATGGTTGAATGAGTTTGGTGTGGAATAACTTGACTGGCCTGCACAGAACTGTGACCTCATCAACCTCATCCAAAACCCTTGGAATGAACTAGAATATAGATACTGAGCCAGGCCCTCTTGTCTAACATCATAATAATGTCCATGGCCTTAGAATGGAATGCCATAAAAGCTCCTGTAGGTATAATGTGTAGATGGCTCAATGCTTTTGTCTTTATAGTTACGCTATATGGACAAAAGTTCTCCCACTAGAGGGAGATATTGAAATAGGCAAGAAAAGTATTCACCTTTGTGAAGTGATTTCCCTTTATGAAATTAGACTGCAGCAGTCAAGCTGATAAATCTTTCACGTGCTGGGTACAAATTAAATCAAATAGTGGAAAAATACTCAAGGAAATCTTCATAACAAAATACACAGATTGAGATTAAGATATTCTTGCTGCACTCCAACGTGGGCACTCCAAGCGGGCTCCAAAGAAGACCATCCAAAAATACATCCACTCCCAAAGACAAACCTAAAAAAAGTCAGACTGGTCAAAAATGTTTGTTGACAAGCTACTTCTTGCTTCTTGGGTGAAAATGTCCTTTTGAATAGGCAAATCGGCACTATATGCTCACAGAAAACAGAAACTTACAAATTGTGAAACAAGTTCAGCTGCATTTAGGTGTTGCTTTGCAGCATTTTCACTTTAATACACCATAAACCAAAAGCTAAGTGTCAGTTTCAACTTTCAGAGAAAATAATTAGTTTCCTAATGTGGTAACCCTGAGGGCACATGCCCCAGAGCAGAACTTGGGAAAGCAGACATCTTTTGCTAGACACCACATTGATTAACATCTCTGCCACACACTTGAGTAAAGCCTCAGTGAGAGTAAACTGGATTGTATTTAGAAGCACAAGAGGCACGATTATTTAAACCTTATCTCTCAGATCGCACTCTATTCAGCTAAAATCTTTCCGGTCACACTCCCTCCCCGTTACTACAGGTGTGCCCCAAGGCTCTGTCCTGGGGCCACTGCTATTCATCATTTACATCCTCCCTCTTGATCTCATCTTTCACAAACACAAGGTTCATTTTCACTGTTATGTCAATGACACCCAGCTCTAAATCTTTTCTAAACCTAATGCCACCCTCCCTCCTTCATCCCTTACTGATTGCCTCTTAGAAATAAAATCCTGGTTCAGCTGCAACTTTCTGAAATTAAATAATAATAAAACTGAAATGCTGCTCGTCAGCACCAAATCTATTTTATCCAAATCAAACAATTTCACTCTATTTCTTGACAACTTGTCCATCTCTCCTGCCCCTCAGGTTAAGAGTCTGGGTGTCATCCTTGACAGTACACTCTCCTTCACTTCTCACATCAACAGCATAACACAATCAGTATACTTTCATCTCCGAAATATCAACTGTTTGTGTCCGTTCCTCACACCACTGCCATACTAGTTCATAGTCTTGTCACCTCACAACTTGACTACTGCAACTCCCTTTTATTTGGCCTTCCATGGAAAAATTCTCCACAAACTGCAGCTTGCACAGAACTCAGCAGTGCACATCATCACAAGATCTCCATCCACCTGTCACATCACTCCCATTCTTCAAAACCTTCACTGGCTGCCAGTTATCTACTGAATACAATATAAAATATTGATTCTCACTTTTAAGGCCATTCACAACCTCACTCCTCCATATCTCTCTGATCTCATTCAC
>VUQH01040454.1:0-18573 GCA_015106775.1 Etroplus canarensis
CCCAACTCCTTTCTGAAGAAACTTGACTCAAATATGTTTGCGGTATTCCTCACTGCTGGCCAGAAGACTTATTCTTACTAAATGGAAGGACGCTCGACCCCCAACATTTGGCCAGTGGATCAGAGACGTTATGAGCCATATTCACTTAGAAAAGATTAAGTTTACCATCAGAGGGTCTGTTGAAAAATTTTATGCTTCCTGGCAACCATTTATAAATTTTGTTCACAAATTGTCTGCCAGTGATATTGACTCATGATTGTGTTATGTTGAACGTGTATTACCCAGTGACCCATTGGTCTTTGAGTATAGCGTTGTCTATACTCTCAATATACAGTATTAAGTTGTTTTCTCTTCATTTTTTTTCCCTTCAGGTTTGAGAAAACATATATGAAAAAGTCAAACAATAATTAACAATAACGCTTGTAAGGTCTGGTATCTTGGGGAGGGACGGGGTGGCAAAATTGTATGTTTGTGTGTTTATCTGTCCGAAAAATAATAAAAATACTTGGATATAGAGACGCTATAAGGTGTCTAGCAAGACACTACACATGTATTCAGGTGTTTCATTTGTTATGTTATTTCAACGTTTAAAAAAGTTGTTCAGGATTTAAGAAAAAGCATTTGTACTATTTAAAAATGTATAAAATGAAATACACTGCTTTTTACATGTTTTTGCTGTAGCATCAAGAAAATATGAGCAAAAAACACAAATATACTGAGGGATTGGCTGTGTTAGTTCAGTGAGAGAATGTTATTTGCAAGGACTAGCAGCCAAAAACTAATGTGTGTAATTATGTCTGCATAATAATAATTGCGCTGTCACGTGTCTGGCCAGAAAAAGAGAACCAATTTGTTTTTTTGTTAGTTCATTGAAAGGCTTCTATTAGTTATTTAAGAGTGAGGAAAAAAGATATTGGTGCTCGCTGTTTGCAGTTTTGTATTAAAATACAATATTTGAAATTTAAAAAACATTACAGTTTCTGGGTTTTTTTGTACTTTCGAATACTAAATTGGCCCTTCAATGAAATGACAGTGCGAGGAATGGCCCCCAGTTCATCTGAGTTTGAGATCCCTGTTGTAGAGTCTTTACATTGATAGAAGCTTTGTCTCCACTAGTTAGGGTTTGGCTATGCTGAGACATGTCTGGCTTTAAGCTAGAGTCTCAGTGAGCTTGCACATTTCATAACTTGGCCATAACCTCAGTATGAAGTTTTTGCAGTTATTTACTTCAGGTCAGTTCTTGTATTCACAGCAACATTTTCACAGCTGTTAGGCAGAAGTCATATTCATATATTTCACATATGTTTTATGATATTACAACAGCAAAGCTGCCAGATGACAGATCTATTTTGGTTAAATGAGGATAAACTATACATCTATATATTTAAGAGAATTTCAACAAGACAGAACAAATCTCCACAATACTAGGGTTAAAGATTCCAGCACTAATCATGAGTAGTAACTGGTTGGATCCCCTTTGCCTTAATAACATCCTTAATTCTTTGTGGCATAGATTCAACATGTTGCTAGAAATATTCTTCACAGAATTTGGCCTATATTGACATGATAGCTTCACACAGTTGCTGCAGATTTTTTAGCTCCACATCCATGATACCAAACTTCCACTCCACATCCCAAAGGTGCTCTACTGGATTGAGAGCTGGTGACTTCAGGGGCCATTTTAGTACAGTGAACTAATTTTCATGTTCAGTAAACCAGTTTGAGATGATTTGAGCTTTGTGACATGGGGCATTATCCTGCTGGAAGCAGCTACAGTCATTCTGAAAAGGACAGCAACAATACTAGGGTAGGCTGTGGTATTAAAATGATGCTCAGTTGATATTGAGGGGCCCAAAGTCTGCCAAGAAAATATCCCTCACACCATCTCACCACCACCACCAACCTGAACCATTTATACAAAACAGGATGGATCCATGCTTTCATGTGGTTCACAAAATTCTGACCCTACCATCTGAATATTGCAGCAGAAATCAAGACTCTTCAGACATGGCAATATTTCTCCGATCTTGTATTGTCATATCTTTTTTACACAGTATTGTCATTCTTCTTTGACATCTGACATCAAAAAGGCATTTTTCCCGGAGAACTGCAGATCACTGGATATTTTCTCTTTTTCGGAACACTCCTTAAACCCTAGATATGGTTGTGCAGAAAAAATCCCAGTAGATCAGTAGTTTTGAAATGCTCAGTCTAGTTTGTTTGTAAGTTTGTTTGATCACAATTTCTGCGGATTACTATGTGTTTGCTGAAATGTTATAATTAAACATGATGACATTTTTTTAATAGAGATCTTGAACCAAAAGATTGCTACAAACAGACACTCACTGGAGCAGTCTAGTTGAAACTAACGTAATAGATACAATTATGTAATGCTATACATTATTTTACCACTGTGAACATTCTTTAGCTTTAACTTGTGACTGTGAATTTGCATTTGGGTGAGCTTTCTTATGTTTCCTCTGTTCTTCTTTCTGCACTCGAATCATCTCGGCAAAAGTGATTTCAGTTACAATCATGGAAAAATAAACAACAGAGTCTCCAGATTCGGAAACAATATGTGCATTGGCTCCTTTTTTATAATAGAAAACATACTGTAATGCTGAAGGGAAAAGAAAGTGAACTGCAGTTCCTTTATTAGATTAAAGCATCGCAATCTCCCTGCTGCAGTGGACTGGCTGCTGCTGGATTTTTTTCTTTTTCATCATAACAAATGAGCATGTTTAAACTCGTTGGCATTTCACAGTCATCCTGGAATGATGAAAGCTATGCCTGAAGGTTAAAGACTGATGAACAGTTTCCCATTTTTGCTCTGTAAGCAAACCAATGTTTATTAGTTCATTTTGAGCACTCTACATTTGTGTGGGCTGTTTTCTGGCATCCTCCTCTGATGATGCATGTTTATTGAGGTTCGTCCAGAATAAGGGCTTCATGTCTGGTGAGTAAGCTGCATCCAGCCTGAAAGGTCAGGACAAGCTTTCTGACAGCTTAAATGAGAGAATTATTTTACCTAAACGTGTCATACAACAGCACCTAACCAGAGCACCTTGCACATAGCACCTGCCCATAGCAGTTCTTACTGTTTCTTCTTCTGAAGCCAGGAGGCCCAGTGGCCAAGGTAAAGTGCTGCCACAGACACCAACTCATACACTTCATTCTTGCATGTAAAGTTACAACAGTGTGGATGTGTTGTAATGTATGCACAATCCCGCATTTGAATTCACTTGCATGGACCTGGATTAACACTAAAACTAGTGCACATCCACTCAAAGTGCTTGTTCCTAGCCACACCACAGCTCACAATAAAACAAACCCTGCCATCCCCATAGAGGGATATATTTCAACCCAAACACCCAGTTGCACTATCTCCCACAAAAGGTATGCAGTGAAAGGACACATGCATTGTCTTTAAAATAGTCTGTGTGTATACTGGCAGAAAAGTTGGAATTGAGCTGAAATGGAGAAGAACAATTATGGGGCACTATACAGTTCACTGATTCCACTTGGGAGGGACACCTTGAGCCAACTATTGCAGGCACACTCTTCCAAGTAAGATATAAATCAATAGGCTAACAAGCTAAGTGCTGAATATTTACAATAGTCTGTTGTACAGCTACATACCACATCAGCTTAACCTACTTTAATACAGAATAAGTTGCTTTACAAGCAGTATTAACACATACTATGCTCAGACTGATAGGATTGCAAAGGAAAATAAACTGACAAGGCAGCTTTAATATAACAAAAAGACCTGAAGATTAAAGGATCCAAACCATCTCACAGATCCTCTTAAGTAGGTGTAAATGCAACTAAGCTCAGTTAAAAAATTGGGAGAAATAATTCTGAAACACTGTTACTTTAGTACAGTCTGTCCTACAACAAGCAATGACAAAAAGATTTTTCAGCTGTTAAACATCCTTCTCAGTGAGAAGCTTAAAAATAGAAGATCAGTACCATTATGTTACATGCAGAGTTGCAGTCAATAATTATTCTTCACAAATAAAACTCTTTCAGCCACTACTCAGAGCTTGTAGGTGAGGGTAGGAATGCAATTTGATCAGAAAAATGACAGCTTTGTTTTCACACTTAGCTTTGACTTTACCATAAAGACCATTACAGCATCCGTATCACTACTGATGGTGTACCAATCCATTTATCTGTTTCCTTCTCCTCTCTCCCCTCACTCGTGAACAAGACCCCAAGATACTTAAATTCCTCCACTTGGAGCAGCAACTGGTGCCTGATCTGGAGTAGGCACTCCACTCTTTTCTGACTGAAAACCATGGCCTCGGACTTGGAGGTGTAATTTCTTATCCAGGCTTGAGTGCAAACTTCCCCAGTAAAAGCTGGAGGTGGAGAGGTGATCCTGAGGCCACCGAACAGGAAATCCTCCACAACTTGGTTATGCCTAGAAATTCTGACCATAAAAATTATGAAAAGAATTGGCATTAAAGGGCAGCCCCAGTGGAGCCCAACACACACTGAGATTGAGTTTGAGATCGAGCTTGACTTATTGCAGCAATGCAAACCAAGCTCTCACTAATTTTGCAACCGAAAAGGCCGTAACAACAAGCCTGATACCCCATACTCCCTAAACACCCCCACAGGACACCGCAAGGAAAATAGCTGAATGCTTTCTCCAGGTCCACAAAACGCTGGTTGGGCAAACTCCCACCCACCCTTTGCCATGTCATTTTATACAGTTTGAGAGGAAAATGTACCCATGTCTCAGCTAAAATCACTAAAATGTAACCACATTTATAATAAAAGACAGACCCAACAGAAACACCAGCTTTTAGCCTTATAATTACAATGTGATTTGGCTTATTACTGTTATGTATGATATATATTATGTTTCTCTGGTTCCTGGTATCCTTTCTTTTGCAGCTGTCACTGATGGGTTTGGTGAGGATCGACAATTACACTATAAGAAACTTTGGTTAAAGGAAAGCGGAAGAGAAACTGACATAGTTGCCAGAAAATTTGTTTACAAATCATTACTGGGGGAAGTGGTAGAGGTAATCCTAAACCACACATCATCATTTCACATTTATATCGCTTATATATTATGCAATCGTCTTCATAGGTAAACAAAGTCACAACAGAACTACAGACAAAACATCATGGTGAAGCAATGGCTGCAGGATTGTTTGGCTACCACATAATTTAACTCAGAATTAAAACACTGCAATCAAAGTGCAGTGCTTAGCCAAGAAATGCCTGTGTGTACACAGGGGTCATGGCTGGCTAACAGAACTGATCAAATATACTTTCAATGCTGCCTGACAAGACTTGAAATACAACTGTCTACCTCCTTAGCTTCTGCACAGTATACTATACGTAGTCTCTCTTCATATACAAAAGCATATACAGTATACAACACAGAAAAGCTCTTCTTGTCGCAGGCAAAAACCAGAGCTACAATTTAGATCTCAAAAAAGATAGCTTATACTGTCCAGAGTCAGACAGAAAAATAGCTCCTAAAGGCATGGATGCAAACAAGGCAAAGAAACTACACACAAATCAAGTCTAAACCACAGCTGGAAAACATTAACATAAAGGCAGGAGCACATGTACAGACTCACAAAGGACATATAGACAAGCACACGGGAGCTCATTACCTTTCTTTCTTCTTGTTCTTGTAAACAAAACATTCACTGTAGTATATCTGTGCTTGGACATGTGTGCATAATTCTGTATGGCAACTACTTTTGGATGATGATGATGTGTGTGGGTGAGTGTGCACTTGCATAAATATACAGTCACATTTTCACCTGGCTGCCCGACTTTTGGGGGACAAAAACAAGTACCTATAATATAAATCATTCAGTTTCAGTTTAACATTAAGGTAAGAGGTAGGTAAATAGCAGCTATGATTAAAGCCAGTGTTCGAGGAGTGGTTTCTGACTGGTGTGTCTGTTGGCAAGTCCAGGTATGCCTTAGGATTTTGTGCCAGCCACACATTATTATTAAAACCTGCACACGAATGATCCCTGGATTGAGTCCAGGTGGGGGTACCAGCCCCTCCAACAATGGGAGTGCTGCATCAGGACGGGCAACCAGCATAAAATCTGTGCCCAATTTTCTATGTGGATTCATTTGCTGTGGTGACCCCTTGGGGAAATACAAGGTATGCAGCTGAAAGTACCTTTTATATGTCATTAAAACTGCACCAAAAGTAAGAAGAGAGACTTAAATTTACTACTAAAGTACTTTCAGTACATATGAAATAGTCTCATTGACAGTGAGGCAGTAAAACAGATTGGCTTCTCATAAGGAGCAAACTACATCTAACTAAATTGTATGTGTCATGTTAGGCCCAGATGCTGCAAACGTCCTATGAAAATTGCCTTCATCTGACAATATTTAGTTAAAAGTTAATATTTCCAGATGGAATACTGTCAGCAAATATGAATACAATATGCCTTGAAATTTTGGTTTGCTCTTCGGTGTGCCTTGGGCACAAAATAAAACAGCGGTCTAGACAATTAATATGGGTCAGTGTAATGTCTATAGAACAGTGTGTATTGTAAATGTGTCATAGGATGCCTTACCCATGAATGAGCCTGTGCTGCAGATAAGGCTAAAGAAGCAGCTCTCAGGCGGAAGAGTCCCACATTTACTGCAAGAAAGAATATCAAGAAAATAATCAGAGATATACTGTGAAACAGCTGAGGTGCACTACTCAACAACAGTACCACTAATTACCCTCCAACCGACCATTAATGTATGATCTTAGAGATACAGTTCTGCTTGTTTAAACACAGTCTGCTGTTCCTCACATCCCGCTGTCAAGTGTTTGACTTTTCACCTACTAGATACTGCCTCTCTTGTACGAATGGGAAATGTTTGTAGGAGGGAAAGCCTAGAGACAGTCAATACTGGCTGTCTACAAAGCCAAAGGTTTCTGAGCTGACTGAAGTCATACACATATTCTCCACTACATCAATTAAAATGTACCATTCATTAGACTAAAGCTCACACAAATACATTTTAAACATTTTTTTGTGTATGCATTGTCTGAAGGAACACTGTTTTTTACCTAACAGCACTGCATTTACCACAGATTAAAAATTTAATCTCTTCCATCTTCACTGCTTCACCTGCTTAGCAACAACAGCACTGCTTTATTAAAGATTTACTTTCTCTGTTAATCTGTTGTTGCACATTTGGTTTGAAGGGGGTTCGTTATTTATTTTTCACACGTTATCGGTGTTCGAATTTAAAAAAAACAAATTTTGTCAGAATTTCTCCTGATTTTTCTATGCAAGCGACCACATCCTTTAATGTTAAAAAGCTCAGGCTGCCAAAAAGCCAAACAAAGAAGCAGGAGTGTCTTGATTTCCTCTCAACTGTAAGCTGACTCCTCTATGTGTATGTGTGTTTACATGTCTGAACGCAGGCCCATGTTTTGCCTCTGAACTGCCACGGTGGCAGACAGGATATTTCAGGCACAAGTTATTTTCAGAATGCACACATCCACAGGAGGAACTTCTCCTTAAAGCTCACTCACTTTTTAATCAACAATGTGCCTCCAGGGGCACGCAAAACAATGGGACAGCGTTCCTGTTTTTAATGAGAAGAAATAAAGAGGCAGAGAAGAGACATGGGTGACAGTGTCACTGACCTGATGAGAGGTACCTGGTCTAGCGTGCAGCACAAGGATGGCCCACTCTGCAAGTACAGCTCCTCCTCACATGACTGGTTGTACAACCTGAGAAAAACATATACCAAATATGCCACTGCAAAGTAAATATTATTTATTTTAGATTGTGGAAACTAACCAATAAAATTAGATTCAAAACAAAGCTTAAAAACATATTCCTGATTCATTTCATTAGGTCTAGTAAAAATATGATAGTCAGTTGTTAGACCACAGTACAGTAACAGTATATAAAGAGCCATTTGTGGGCTCACTCTCAGGTGTTCTTTTGTTTTTAGGGTTGGTGAGTCAAAGTGGCAGAAAACCACTGTGTCATCAAATAGTAGCTCTGCTAGTAGAGATTAACCTCAGCACGTCTGAAACAAGCCATGCATCCGGAGGATGAGAGCACATTAACTGATAGCAATGTTAAATCACAGTTTAGATGTGTGCTGATTTTGTACAGTTTTTTCAGGAAATTATCCCATTGCCTCTGTTTTCAAAAGTGGTGAGAAAAAGGTTAGAAAGTTCAAGACTAAATATAGGGATCAGCAAAATACAGAAGGGATAACAAACCAGTTATCCACAGGGCAGACGTGTTGGTTGTACAGGGCCATGGCATACCTAAAAAGAAAGGAGAATGATTAGCCAAACTGAAAGGGAACAGTTTTAGGAACTATTATTTTATTTATATTTTGATCATACTCAGTGACTATAAATGTGACTCAATGAGCATCCTTCAGGACAGTACACCAAGAGTCTTTAGACTGATGGACAAATAATTTTTCCACACACAGCCTCGTTAAGAATTGAGAGTATGCTTTTCATTAGGTCACCAAAATTCAAAAGCAGTGAGAGGTTCACAGTAAAACCATAGCTAACACAATATCCTAATGCTACTGTGAGCCTAAATTGTCACATAAGAACATGAAAAGCGTGAATTTTAAAAATGCTCAGCAAGAAGTTTACATGTCTTACCACATAATGTGTACAACTATTCATTGTGCAGTTGCTTATGCACAGTGATGATTTTATATGGCTTCAAATCCACATACATAGTTCTTTTAATTTATTGAATGTTACTACAATGCTAAAATCTTGCCAGTCTGACCCACAGTTGAGTTGCACTTTTTAACCTGTGGGACCAGCTGACTTAACATTTCACTGTTTCTTATCACTTTATCAGGAACTCAAAAGACTGGTTTTTGTAAGCCAGTAAGTGGTATGACTATTACTGAAATCCATCTGCAGTGTTTACTTGGTAAGGGCACTGACCTGCCACAGCCACACAGAGGTCAATAACCGAAGGGTAAAAACACTAAATCTGCATTCAACAAGCCCAAGACTCTTGAATGCTCCTTTGTAGTCAAGATGCTGAACAATAATAGAAGCGCTTTGTGTGTAATATTTTTAGTCATCAAGTAAATAAAACCATAGCTGGACCAATAAAGCAACATTTATTTAATGTGTATTGATCGATATATATGATTTTAAAACCATTACACACCATATGTAATATTTAAGTGCTGAACAGTAAAAGTCCCCATTTTGTGACGTCACAATTTTTAAAATAGAAACATCTAATCAGAAAAGTCAAGTACCAAATATACATAATACATAAATGCTTTGCATTGTAAGGTAAAGATCCTACATTAGTGAAGAGAAAACTCTAACAATGATCCCCTATGAGCAAGCACTTGGCGATAGAGGGAAGGAAGAACCCCCTTTTAACTGGAAGAAACCTCTGGCAGAACCAGGCTCAGACAGGGGCAGCCATCTGCCTCAACCAGCTGGGGGTGAGGAGAAAGAGAAAAGAAAAAAGGAGAGGATAGAGAGACAAGAACAAAACACAAACTATGGGAGAGATCATAAAATTTAATGACATGCGGTAGTGGCCTAAAAATGCAAGGGGGGATGAAAAGGTGAGCAGAGACAAAATGCTCATCATGGGAAGTTATTCGGCAGCCTGAGTCTATCACAGCATGACTAGCACTATGCTCCCAGTGCAGGCAATTACGCTTTTTTGCTGAGAGTGGATTTTTTTTGCATGGTCGTTCACATTATAAATTAAATGTGACCACCAGGGTGAACAGTCTCCGGCCCTGAAGTGACACACAAGCGCAGAAGAAAGCATGACGTCACACACAGCACACTGTGTGTAAGGAAGTAAAATTTCACTTTCTTTCCAGTGACTAACTTCATCAGCACTGTCTGTCATGCTTATTTTGTGCATTTTTTGACATTTTATCTTGCTGCATCTCGCCTCCTCCAGCGCAGAATTATGAAGTCTGTCTCACTTCAATGAAGGAAAAGCCGGATGAAATGTGACATGACTGTTCAGACTGAGGTTGCTTTGAAAACATCAGATATGTATCCAATTTAGGACCACATATGGATTGGCCTGAATCCGATTAGAAAAAATTGTATCTGGGCTGTTCAGACCGTCATAGAAAAATCAGATATGGGTCACAAGCAGGCAAAAAAATCAGATTCGGGCCACTTTTGCCTGCAGTGGGAATGTAGCGTAAAAGAGATAACTCAGAGTCACTTGATCTAGCGCTAACTATATGCATTTTCAAAAAGGAAAGTTTAAAGCACAATCTTAAAAGCAAAGAGGGCTTCAAGTTGTGAGCTGGTTCTGTAAAAGAGGACCTGATAGCTGAATCCTCTTCCTCCCATTCTACTTTCAGAAACTCTACCAACCACAAGTAAGCCTGTACTCAGAAGCAAAGAGCTCTATTGGGATGATATGTTACTATGAGGTCTTTAAGATATGATGGGATCAGATTATTTAGGACTTTCTATGTGAGGAGAAGTATTTTAAATTCAATTCTGAATTTTACAGGGACCCAAAGGAGAGAAGCCACTATGGGAGAAATATGATCTTAAAGATGCATATCAGAATGGTGTTTACATACTGAGTATAGCTCCTTTTTTTAATGGCTGATATATATGTACATTGTCATCTTACAATTACCACCTCCAAATACTGAGACAAGTATGGGTCACAAAAATTCACTTTTGCTCAGGCTACAAATAAAAACCTAGAATTGGGACATCTTCAGTTAGGTTGCGGTGACCACTTGTGTTATTATACCTGATGTTGTGACCCAAACTGTTTGCTGCCTGCAAACATTTAAAGCAAATTATTCCCACATGATAGACCATCTCAGTTAATGATACTGAGGCTCCACTAAAAGGCCAGATCTGTTCCAGTGAGCGCGTGGTGTTGAGTAGATGAAGATAGACTCCCTCAATTAATTCTTTACAATCAGCATGTGCAGCCCAACTGTGTCTGCTGGGTTGCCCAGAGTCCTAAGAAATTGCATATGTAAATGAGAAAACTATGCAGTTTGCATAGTAGATGGTTGGCTGCACTGCTCAAAATGAGGAGCAGAGAAAACAAAATAATGGGACAGTCATGGTTCTGAGTGTTTACATATGTCAAACAATGTTTTTAGTTTTTATTTATTTACTATAATCAATGTATACTCATTGGCCACTTTATCAAGTACACCTGTTCAACTGTTCATTAATGTATATATCCAATCAGCAACTCAACGCATTTAAACATCTAGACATGGTCAAGACAACCTGCTGAAGTTCAAACTGAACATCAGAATGGGGAAGAAAGTTGATTTAAGTAAACTCTGACAGCATAGTTGTTAGTGCCAAACAGGCTGGTCTAAGTATTTCAGAAAATGATGATCTGCTGAGATTTTTCTGTACAATCATCTCTAGGGATTAAGGAGAAAGGTCAAAAAAAGAAAAAAAATATCCAGTGAGCAGCAGTTCTCTGGGAAAAATGCCTTGTTGATGCCAGGTGTAAGAGGAAAATGGCCAAACTGCTTTGAACTGACAGAAAGACAACAGTAACTTAAATAATCACTCACCACGGCCAGGGTACGCAGAAGAGTGTCTCTACATGCACAACACAACAAACTTTGAAGCAGCTGGACTACAGCATCAGAAGATCACACCGAGTAACACGCCTGTCAGCTAAGAGCAAGAAACTGAGGATAGGGTTCACATTGGCTCATCAAAATTGGACAACAGATGACTTGAAAATGTTCCCTGGTCTGAAGTTAGGGTCAGAACTGGCATAAAAAAACATGAAAGATCCATTCTGTCTTGTATCAACAGTGTGGGGGATATTTTCTTGGCATACTTTAAGCCCTTTAGTACTAACTGAGCTTTTTTATGAATGCCACAGTCTCCCTGCTTATTGTTGCTGACCATGTCTATTCCTTTATAACCACAGCGTACCCATCTTCTGATGGCTGATTCCAGCACAATATCGCACCATGTCGCACAGGTCAGATAATCTCAACTTGGTTTCTTAAACATGACAATGAGTTCACTGTACTCAAATGGCCTCTACAGTAACCAGGTCCCAATCTAATAGTGCACCTAAGTGATGTGGTGGAATGGGAGATCTGCATCGTGAATGCGCAGCCAGTAAACTTTCACCGTGTGATTGTATTATGACAATATGGACCAAACTCTCTGAGGAATGTTTAAAGCACCTCGCTGAATATATGCCAAAAAGAATTAAGGCGGTTCTGACTGCAAGAGGGGGTCCAACCTGGTACCAACAAGGTATACCTAAAAAAGTGGCCTTTGAGAGTCATACAATATAATTTCGCATGATCATAGAAGCCATATTTCTAGATGGGCATCCTAGGAAGGATCTGTGGTAAAAGAAGTGAACAGGTGCACGAGAGCCTGAAGAGGTAGAGGTATGCACTGGAGAGAAGAGGAATGAAAGCCAGTAGGAGCAAGACAGAATACACCGATCAGGCATAACATTGTGACCACCTGCCTAATATTGTGTCGGTCCATGTTTTGCTGCCCCACGCGCATTAATAAGACTTGGGCACCCATGACACTGTTGCCGGCTCACCACTGTTTCTTCCTTGGACCATTTTTGATAGATACTGAGTACCGCAGACTGGGAACACCCCACAAGAGCTGCAGTTTTGGAGGCTCTGACCCAGGCGTGTAGCCATCACAATTTGGCCCTTGTCAAACTAATTCAAATCATTGCGGTTGCTCATTTTTCCTGCTTCTAACACATCAACTTTAAAGACAAGCTGTTCACTTGTTGCTTAATATATCCCACACACTAACAGGTGCCATGATGAAGAGATATTCAGTGTTATTTACTTCACCTGTCAGTGGTTATAATGTTATGCCTGATCGTGTAAGTAGTGAAAGTGGATGAGTTTAAACACCTAGGGTCTATCATCCAAAGCAATGGACAGTGCACAAGAGAGGTGAGGAAGACAGTGCATGCAGGGTGGAGTGGGTGGAAACGAGTGTCAAGGGTGCTCTGTGACAGAAGTAGAAATTACAATACAATAATAATTGTGTAATAACAATGCAATCCCTGATTTATAATTATAGCCACTTCTACCAGTGGCTAATACACTTCATGGCTCCTTCACAGAGAAGGTTTATGGATGTAGTGAAGGAGGACATGCAGAGGGTTGGTGTGACAGAAGATGATACAAGGGATAGAGGTAGATGATCCGCTGTGGTGACCCAGGAGCGGCTAAAAGAAGATCTGAGGAAGGGAAAAGGGATGCACAGGAAGCAAATGCAACTGTCATATTTATAACCTCCTTATTCACACACAGTGATAAAAATAATATTTCAAACACTTGAAGACAGACAGTCAGAGTCACACAGAGAGACTATTTGTCCTCATTTGAGCAAGCAGTCCCGGTTCAGTAAGAGGTTAAACACTAATTAGGAATTTGTCTAGGATTGATAGTATCCTACTTGCAGTTCAATGTTTGCAGGACAAAGATATTTCCCAAAGACACACAAGCAAGACTTTATATGCAGCAAGGATAGTGTTATCAAATTATTTCCATTATACAGTAGCTGCACTCCACTGTACATTGATGCTGGGCCCAGACGATACAATGTCAGCCCCGTTCAAACAACACAGGGTGTCCAGTCGGAACAATTCAACTGTTTTATCATGAATGAAAACAGCCACTTCACCTGGGGCACCTCTGACAGAAAGACTAGGCTGTTATGACCTTACTCTGTACAGCTGACCAGTATGAGCACAGCTGTAGCTAGGTAAAATTGTGAAACAGAGTAACACCTTGCATCACACATGCTGCTTCTATCACTAGTGTGCATTTACACATGTATCCTAGCAAGCACTTCCTTCTAGATGAAAACATGAATGTGTGACTTATCAGGGAGCAATGTTGAAATCCATCATGCCTAATCTGACACACTGACCATGACAGCAGACAAAAATATCATGTAGTGTGAAAACAAGAGAGCTCTTCCACCAAAATATTATGATGTTATGAGAAAAACAATCATTGCCATCACTGCAGCATCTCTATTTTTTCTGATACATTCAAAAACAATCAAAGAGCATGAGTTGCAGTTAGAATATAAACTACTGGAGTTTATCTATTTTTGGATTGACTTGGCCATAACCACAAGTGTGAAGTTACTTCTGCTGCTTGTCTTTTAACACTAAACGTGATCAGTAAAATGTACAGCTGGTTTTGACTCATGTAAGGCTGTCAGCACTTGGTTGGGTGGTTATAAGCAGGCATTAATCCTTTGGAGTCTTTTCCACTGTTTTCATTTCTGTTCCCACGATCTCTCACTACAGATGAAATTGCGTAAAGTCAGCAAGATACAACATACAAAAACTATGAAGGTCTGACCAGTTTCTTCAATTCACAGCCCATGAGTTCCAGTAACAAACAAATGACTCATTTGGGTGTTTTCCAGACATACAGAACTGGAGAGACCACAGAGGGTTAAAGTTACGTTCTTGCATAATGTACTGAGGAAACCCATTGCTGTAAGCGGAATATGGCTGCTTGACAGGAGACTGCCAGAGCATCAGCTCAGGATTATGAAAAAAGAGAAAAAACAAAAGTAATAATTTCATGTCCCCTCCAAAAGTACTTTTTTGTATGTTTGGTGTGACAAGCCTTACAGGTTTCATACTATGATTTACTTATAAAAGCTTTTGTGGATGACACATTAACTTAAAATTATCTTGCATGACAAAAATGTGCCAGGGGCAACTTTTAGGAGAAAATGACAGTATGAGACATTTAAGCATTCTAAGTTATACAATAACATTTACTTTTTTCTACTTATCTTCCATATGCTGAGAATTTTAGCCCTACTACAATGGCAACCACAAGACAAGAACAGAACATATCTTCAAAAACAATCTAAAAAAACTACCACAGGACCACATTAGAAAAATACAGGATAAGAAAGCTGAAGCTGTTAAATTTTCCATAGCTTCTGGGGTGTATTTTGTACATTTGACCAGTTTCCAAAACTAAAGTAGTATCAGCGCAGCTCTGGGAAATTACTAAATAAAGTGAAGTTATTTAGCTGTATCTGGAACTAAACCAGTGCTTTATGTGCTCAGCAGAGGCTAAGTAATAATAGGTTTGTTTATATAATTAGGACCTCTACCAAAGCTCAGCAGTGGCTGTACAGCGTAATTGCATATGCCTTTGAGCAATGTATAAGTGGAACAGACTGTGTTTTTTTAATACCAGAATGAAGGAATTTAGAAATAACGTCCACGGAAAAAACTAGTTGATACAGTAAAAGGTCCCAAAGGCTCTGCAAAAATAACCTTAGGAAAAGGCATGATGCAATAAACTATTACTAGACTATAGTTGCTTCTACTACCTGGTTGTTGAAATACATAAGTCACAAATACATTGCTTAACTGATAAAAGTTGAGAAACAGAAGCCAAGACACTTGGGTGGGCACAAGTCTGACTTGATGCAGAACTTTCCTACATGTGACATGGCTGCCAGATGCTGAGTGAAAATTCTGCTTACGCTCTCTACTGCCCTTTTCCAGTATTTACCTTACTCCAAACCAGTCATTCACACTGGAAGCAGGAGTTATGCAACATGTCACATTCTTCGGCATTCCAATAGTCTGGAAAAGGCCCTTGACTGCTCTTAGAAACAAGGAGCCCTTGTCAAGGTAACGGGAAGGAAATGGTTGTAAAGGGACTGGCAGTCAGCAGCTCTCAGCATCTCAACTCAGATCAGCTTTCTACCTCAGAAACAAATGTACAATGCAAGCAGTAATCTGCACCTTCATGTTCACCAATCAGCATCGAAACATTAGGATTTTACACCTGGATACACACTCCTGATAGGACAGTCAAGCAGCAATGTTCACCGCAATACCAGCTGCTGTATGGTGTCAAGTTTGGCACCTGATTGGACTGTTTAGTCCCCAAGCAGCTCATCAGTGATGTAGCACATAGCCTTGATTCAGAACTACAATTTGGAATTGGGCCATCTGTCTCTCTCCCCCTGGGGTTTGCATTCCTCCTCCCAGAGTAATAACAGAACAGACAGAAGAGCTGTCAGCCCAAGTTTAACCAGGAGGTTTTCTCTCTGCTACATCTGCTCAGATACTGCAGATAATTCATCTGCACTGCAAACCTGCATGTCTGATTTTTAAGAGAAGGGTGATAATCCCAGATCATTCCTGGAGAGAGTTAATCCACACGCAATTGCCATGGCTCCCAGGAATTCAGGGTAAATATGCAGTGTTGGTCTCCTTAAGGTAAGAGAGGTTGGAGCATCAAAAAAGTTTTTTATTTTAATAGTAATTACAACTGCTGTGAGAATCACAAAATTAATGTAACTGTTCAAGCAGAACCCACCGCATGAATCTTCTGCGTAAAATCATTTTTTTGGAGTTATATAATGGTCTAATAACACATTATTACACTATTGCACAAGGATACGCTGCAATATTGAAGTCTATATATTGTTTCTGTTCATTCTATTTAGCATAGTTTGTTTTGGGGGGAAAAAGATTGCAATGAAAACTTAATCTCTGAATGTCCACAAGCAATTCAGAAATGACATGTTCCAATGTAAAATCACATTTCTCTCATGTCTTAATGTATCTTTCGACTGCTCCCTTGTATCTCCATCAAGGGGTCACCACAGCCGATTAATCCGCACTGGTAATTTGGCAGAGGTTTTACGCTGGATGCCCTTCCTGACACAACCCTCCGTGGTGAGGGGGGCTTGTAAAGGTTCAAATAAGAGCAGAGAGTTTTTCAAACCTTTTCGGTCTCAGTCAACTTGAAGACATACATGTTTATGAGGTTTTTTTGCAGTTATTCATTTCCACAGATTTGAAGTTTTCTGCTGTCAAAAAGAAAGTAAAGAATAGAAACACTTACACAACCCATATCCCAGTGATGGTCAGGACTGGGAGGCTAACAGGCAGTATCATCCAGAGAGACATCCTCCAGCACTCTGAGCACCCTCTTTCTTCTTTTTCCTCTCCGGCCAGCCAAGTGATACCTTCTCAAGTAGTACTAACATTTACCTGAGTGAGACTGACAACTGCGTCGATTCATTTTCTTGCAGATGGGTGTTTAGATGGGACCCTGGCAGGACAGATGTGTCCCTTTAGCTGGTGAATGAGAGGAAATGTCCAGTGAGTTGGATCAGCATAGTTTAAGTAACCAGCGATCACAGCAACCTGAATGTACAATGACTGTAATGAATGTACAAGAACCCAGCGCATTTGACAGACTTGCGCCTTTCTTGAGTTTGCAACAATGTTTAACTTTAAATTCAAACTCTATAAATGTGTTTCTGCCCACCTACTGTAGCAACAACGAGAAGCATCAACGGCAAAGCTGTGACCACTCACCTTCTTGCCTCCCCGTAAGTTTTTGATGGCTTTTTTGTGTTCTTTTTTTGAAAACTTGGAATACGCCGACGTGTCCTCCACAACTCTGCGACCCCCCCTCCAAAAACTCTGACGCTTTAGCCTTACTTCTGCATCCGTTTCAAGTTTTTTCCCAGAGCAGACGGGACCCCGGTTAGCCGTTTCACTTTGAAATGAGTGGGGGAAGCTGGCTTCACAGCAGCCCGTCCCGCTGCTTCGCCGCCGCCACGAGTCTCCAGCTGTTTGACTCCGCCCACCTTTGGTTACGCACGTGTGGGCGGCTCGTCGTGGAAGGCGGGTTCATGCGATTGTGTTTTTAAGAAAGCAAAAAAGGCGTTCGATAGACAGTGTGTTGCTGCTTCAGTATTAGTGTTGAACCGTCTGATTGTTTTCTATCAACCCTGAAGCACACAGTGGCCACATTTGTGTTATCTGACAGGTAAAACATCAAGCGGGGGCTTCTTCCCCGTGTGTTCCTCTTTCATTATAAAGATACACGACTCCGTCAGTAATTAAGTTTGCGTGTGTAACAGATACACCTCCCCATTCAAAACGTGTTTCTGCTGCCCTCTGGAGCTTTAACAAATTAATGTCTCGCTCTGCATCACACAATCTATGGTTATTCCATTAAAAATAACTTTAGTATATTTCATTGAGCTATGCAAAATTTTACCCTCATGCTGTAAAGTTTAAGAGTTGCAGGCCCTTGTAATACACAATTATTTCCAGCACTTTTGAGCCCTCATAACTTAATTTGTACAAGAGTGCAAGTGAAGTTTTGGCAGTTTAGATAGATAGATCAATACACTACCAGTCAAAAGTTTGGACATAGCTTCTCATTTGATAGTTTTTCTTTATTTTCATGACTATTTACATTGTAGATTCTCACTGAAGCCATCAAAACTATGAATGAACACATATGGAATTATATAGTGAAGAAAAAAGTGTAAAATAACTGAAAACATGTTTTATATTTTAGATTCTTCAAAATAGCCACCCTTTGCTTTGATTACTGCTCTGCACACTCTTGGCATTCTCTCGATGAGCTTCATGAGGTAGTCACTTGAAATGGTTTTCCAACAGTCTTGAAGGAGTTCCCAGAGATGCTGAGCACTTGTTGGCCCTTTTGCCTTCACTCTGCGGTCCATCTCATCCCAAACCATCTCTATTGGGTTTAGGTCAG
>VUQH01040458.1:0-10938 GCA_015106775.1 Etroplus canarensis
CTGTAAGCTGACTCATTGTTCTTGCTGATGAGACCCACCACGGTCGTGTCATCAGCGAACTTAATGATGTGGTTTGAGTTGTGCATTGCTGCACAGTCATGAGTCAACAAGGTGAACAGCAGTGGACTGAGCACACAGCCCTGAGGAGCTCCAGTGTTCAGCGTGGTGGTGCTGGAGGTGCTGTTCCCAATCCGGACTAACTGAGGTCTCCCAGTCAGGAAATCCAGGATCCAGTTACAGAGAGAGGTGTTCAGGCCCAGCAGCCTCAGCTTCCCAATGAGCTGAGTGGAAACGTAGCATAGGAGACCTGATCAGATGATGGAACCACCTCAGCTGGCTCCTTTCCATGTGAAGGAGCAGAGGCTCTACTCTGAGCCAATTCTGAATGACCAAATTTCTCACCCCATCCCTAAAGTTGACATCGTTGGAAAGAACCTCATTTCCGACACTTGTATCCACAATCTCATTCTTTCAAATCACTACCTTAAGGTTCTGACCATAGATGAGGGTAAAATCATAGATCAACTGGTAAATTGAAAGCTTCACTTTCATGCTCAGCTCCCTCTTCACCACAACAGACCAGTATATCTGCCCCATCACTGCAGATACCATACCAATCTGACTTTTAATCTCCCGCTCCACTCCTTTCACTCTTGAACAAGACCCAGAGATATTTAAACTCCTCCACTTGGGGCAGCAACTCATTTCCAACCCAGAGTGGGCACTCTGCCCTTTTCTGGTTGAGAAACTTAACCTTAAACTTGGAGATCTACTTCTCAAACCGGCAACTTCACACTCAGCTTCAAACCACCCCTGTACAAACTAGAGGTCGTGGCTCAAGGAATCCAGCAGAATCATATCATCTCCAAAATCAGAGACACAGAGTTTGTCTGTAGCCTTCATGCTGATAGTCTAACTAGCATTTTCATTGATTAGTAATGTATCTATCTTGGTACTATCTGTAGTGTAGAACAATTCAGAAAGACCTTCTCTGCAGGATTTTCTGAAGGTTCATACCTTGTATTTTACTAACATTGCGGTAGAACTGCTCTTACTAAAAAAAAAAAAAAAAAGGTATTTGCTAAACAGCTGCAAGTTATGGCTGTCAGAGATAATAAGCTCAAAAAGACAGTCAAAAATGCTAAGTGTCAGAGAAAATAATTAATAGAATAATAATTAATAGAAAAGATACACACCTGCTGGTTCTCCATGTTACTGTTTAATTTTTCCATGTTACTGTCTAATTTCTCTTGTACAAGAAAAAAGACTTAAGTGAGTATTTCCATTGAAATGCTTTTCAACAGGATGACTATAAAACTGTAAACTCCTGTAAATAAGTCTTTTTCTCAAAAACAACTCTTAAAAACAGAGCATCTTATAGCCAAGAATTTACTGCATGCTTGAATCCGAGTTAGAGAACTGTCTTACAAAGTGAACAAATATTTATACAAACATATAAACAGAAGGATTTGTTTGTGTTCTTTGACTAAGGATTTGAATAATAAAGAGTTTACTGGTATATAAATACTTTTTTAAAAGAGGAAATGACAAAAAGTGACACAAACAGCACACAGGGTAAATTGGAGAGACAAAGAAACACAATAAATGCCAAGAAACAAGGAAATGGTAAAAACCCAAATCTGTAGCAAATACAGCCTCAATATTACCACAGCTGCATCAAAAGCTTATCTATCACCTGTTGGATTTTAATAGTGGATTATATACATACTTTTGACCAGGAGAACATGGGATACCAGAGGAAGGTAGAAACTATCTACTGCAATATTTTTAGGCTTATATTGCCTAAAATATAGTGAGAGTGGGAAAAGACGTGCCTGGGCATGATGACATGTTTGCTGTTGCCTTGTGTTTTCATAAGTCTCAGCTGAATGAGAAAACATACTTTTCTTCCAAGTTTGTATTTGATTTCAAGGCAACATTGCAAGACTTATATTTGGAGGAAAAAATGACAAAGATGAGTCCAATATTAAAAGAAAAAGCACAGCGAACTAGTGCATCTAAAATACTTGGCTAAATTTCATTCATTGGCTTTGACTATTTCCCTGAACACCATCCTTGGCCTTTTTTTTCTCAGCAATAGCGGATGATAGTGTGACAGGGGTTCTGGCAAGGTCAACCCTGACAGCCTGGTCACTAGCTGGAGAGCCAACCACAGCGCCTGAAGCAACAGCCTTGGCTTGGTACTTTTTACATCCCTACATGTGTGGAAGCGAGTTCTGGTCTGGCTGGACCATAGAAAGCTGTAAGACAGAATAAGTCTTGCAGAGGCCAAATCAAAAATAGCAGTTTATCATCTTCAAAAGCATTCCACAAAGATATGGAGGAGAAGACAGCAAAGGGAGGAGAATTGTGTGTTGGCAACATATCCTCCCCTCCTGGCTAAAAGAACCCCAGACTGAAGTGTGTGTGTGTGTGTGTGTGTGTGTGTGTGTGTGTGTGTGTGTATGTGTGTATGTGCGTGTGCAAATATAGATTGTGTATACTCTTTATTCAAAAGAAAGTAGACAGATGTTTTTTTTCAAGTAACTCGAATGTGCTATCTGAAAAAATGACCATCATTCTATAATACTTCTAGAAGTACGTCCTTTTACTTCCAGCTCTATTTAAATCTATTTGTCTATGTTTGGCAATATTATGAAGGTTTGTACAATCTTAACACTTCTCAAAGCAATTATTTTATATGGATCACTGAATGCCAGAAATATAGGGACAGTTATGTCACCTTGAGACCGATAAATTGATGAGGGAAATGTTTTTGTTTTCATGCCAAGACAAGGAGCCGTCAGAAGCAAGGTTTGAAATGTGTGTGTGTGTGTGTGTGTGTGTGTGTGTGTGTGTGTGTGTCTTGTAAGAGGGAGGGAGGGGGTGTGGTGTGTGTGAATGTGATTCTACCACAGAACATTGTTTGTGCTTCTGTCTCCATTACCATAGGCAGTTCATTATGTGTTGGTGGCATCCTGCTGCTAGCACTGCCTTGCCTTGATAGATTTATAATTCCTTAGCAACATTAAGCAGACAAATTACGGGTTTGGGGTGGACTCTGTCAACATTTCTCTGTGTTATTCTGCTTTTCTCTTTTTCTATTGCTCTTTTATTCACACTCAGTCTAAGTCTCTTTTATTGCTCTTTGTCTTTGTGCCTTTTGGTCAATATTTCTTTCTTTGTATCTCAGTGTTTCCATTGGTGAGTTTCTTTCTACCTCAGTATCTCTCTAAACTCCATCAAAAGATAGCCAGAAGAGTCTATCACCTGAATGGGAAAACTGTATCTGAACACACAAAGTTGTTATTTTGGCCAGTACAGCCTCAACAGTAATATGTTGCCAGCTCTCTAATGTTAGTCTAGACCAAAGGTGGACCTCAACAACCCATTAATCTTTGAAACACACAACCTTGTACTCTAAACACATTGACATCAGCTTGTGTGTATCCACAAATGTACACATAAACTCACGAAAAAATGTACACACTCACCCTTTCCCTTTTCCTGCATCACTTGCTACAGCCAGTTGACCCTAGCACTGGGAAAACAGGTTTAGTAATGGGATCAGTGGCCACTGGCAGGCCCTTTCACCTGCAATCTCATCACCTCTGCTTACACTGAATGGATGAGAGATGGACTCAGTGCCGGTGAATTGCATTTTACTTTAGACAATCTATAAAAGGGGCAAAAAGCTCTTAAACAGAAACTGGTAATGTCTGGTCTCATTGGTATGAAATGTCATTTATTATCATATATATCTATAACTATATATATGTACCTTTTGGCTGCTCCCTTGTATTCTCCACTAAGGGGTCACCACAGCAGATTAATCAGCATTGGCAATTTGGCAGAGATTTTACACCAGATGACTTCCTGATGCAACTATCCATGGTGAAAGCAGCTTGTGTTCCCATCTTGAACCAAACCAGGGACCTTTCACTTGTAAGGCGAATGCGCAAACCACTACACTACAGGGGAACACTATCTATCTATCTATCTAGATAGATAGATATCTATCTATACACACAGGATCACAGGGGGCACTAGAGCCTATCCCAGCTGTCACAGGGTGAAAAGTGGGGTACACCCTGGACAGGTCGCCAGCCCATCACAGAGCCAATGCAGAGAGATGGACAACGATTCACGTTCACATTCACACCTAAGGTCAATTTAGAATTGCCATTAAGGTGTGGAAAATTCTGTGCTAACATTAAGTGTCAAATTCAAAGATAAGGTTTATCAGTCTGGATACCATAGTTCCCATCTAAATTGAAGTAATTTGCATTATTTTCATGTTCACCTGCTCTTTAGTTTTAAGTACATACAAACAATTAATTAGAGTTAGGTAAAGATGTTTTCAGTTAAAATACATTCCTTCACAATAGTTCCCCTTGCATTGAAAAACCAATGAGTTCGGAGCTAGAGCCCTTTCTCACTAATGCTTTAACCTGATGTGACACACCACTGCCACAGGATGCCTTATACATAATCAACACTTGCCAGCACCTTTAACAGAACTGCATTGTTTTACACCCTAGGAATGAAAATGCTCGAAAGATTAATCTTCAAGAACTAACACACACTTTTAAAGTTTTCAAAAACAGAAGACAACACACTTGATGGCTAATGTTGCAACATTTGGCAACCCATAATTTCCTGCTGGAACACAAAGTCTTTCATGTTACTGTACCAAAACACAGGCAGACAGCCTTTCAAGAGTAATTTGTCTTGTTTAATTATACTTCATTTCAAGCTAAAAAGTAACTAATTTTGCCTCCGTAATTACTGTAATAAAATGTGGAAGGGAAATGGTGTGAGGTCCAAGATATTTAAGTGGGGGAGGAGGACATGGCTGGTTTGTAGGAGTTATGGGGTTTTATATTTTTTAAGAAACACAGTAGCCTATTGTTTGAATGTCAGCAGAGCCATACTCATTTTCACGTTGGCTTTAGATTTTGCTTAAAAGTAAATCAGTCAGTGAGATGAATGAGAAGGCCTGAAGATGCATTAAAAAAAAAAGCAGCCAGATAGGGATTCATTGACAGATTTGATAATTTACTCACATTTGTTACATTAGTTGGGGCGGCCGTGTGCAGAGGTAGAGCGGTTGACCTCTGACTGGTTGATTGCAGGTTTGATTCCCACCCTGCTGGCCCATGTGTTGATGTGTCCTTGGGCAAGACACTTAACCCCATGTTGCTCCTGATGGCTTGGTTAGCGCCTTGCATGGCAGCTCTGCCGCCATCGGTGTATGAATGGGTGAGTGAGTGTAACTGTAAAGCGCTTTGGGTCTTAGAAATAAGGTAGATAAAAGCACTATATAAGTACACACCATTTACCATTTAGTTCTCTAAAGAGCCCAGTAGACATGGAAACAAAGTTTCCATAAGCATTTATTTATGAATATTTTAACACATATACTCGGTATCGATACACTCCTCCAAAAGACTTTTTCCTACAATATGCTGGTTTCCATTGTTTTAGGTTTGTGATCAAAAGAAGCAAAAAAAAAAAAAAAACTCCCTGTGATGGGTTGAAATCCCATTTGCAAAGTGAGCTGTAGTACATGAGATCAAGCATTGCTGCTAGACAAAGAAAACTGAAAGCAAGGCAGGAACAGTGAGGTTACAGGCAAATTTAATTAGATGGAGAGTGGGGCAGTAATAGAAGAGAGAAAGAGTTAGTGAGAAAGTAACAGACACAACACCAGAGGGGGAGCTGATTCATTTACTACTATATTCTCTATCTTCTCTTTTCACTCTTTGGGACTTTTGTTTGATTTCTCTGAACACATTACTAGTCTGCTTACTGAATATAGTCAATATAGAGAAATCTAAAAGAAATTGTTCAGACAGAAGGTGGCTTAACAGGCGACTTCCCCACCCTCTAAGACTTGGTCTACATACGCTGTTGCTTCTGACTCCAGAAGGATATATGTGGTAGTTAAAAAAACAACAACAAAAAAAAAACAAAGCAGGCTTTCAAGTGATTATGAGATTAGGCATTCTCAAAGATGACAGTGTGGCTTTCATTTGAGACCAAAGTACAAGGACAAAACTCCTTTCATCTACCTTTTTGTTTGATGAAACTGAAGTTAGTAATGCCATCTGGCAGTCTGACCCAAGTTGAATTGACCACAGAGAACCAGAGAAACATTTAAACAAAAAAAGTCAGTCCTTAATAAAAAAGTCCATAATAATTTTAAAGATATCTTTCAGAACCAACATTTCATATAAAGACAAAACTCTCTTTAACTGAATTTTCAGAGCCACTCTTCTAGCTTATGCTGGTGTTTGATATTCAACAAATACTTGCGTGAAGTATATTTTTCAAAAGTGTAAAAGTAACTTTCACTTAGTGAACAGGCTCAGCAGGCAGGGGCAGTCAACATGCCAACCCATAGAGCAGATATAATTAATGCAATGAGGCAGTCACTCTCCAATCTCTGGAAGTCTGTTCAGTTCCATTTGCCTCACTCGAGCCCACAAGTGCCCTTTGCCTGCAATGTCATGAGTCAGAAGAACAGCGGTGCAAAGTTAGGCCAAGATAATCAGTCACTTTCTTAAATTTGATTCAGACAAGAAAATGTCACGGTGAGGTATATTTGCCCGGACTAAATGTGGAAGAAAAGTTTGCAGTAGATCTTGCTGTGGATTACGCAGACTAAAAAGGAAAGTGGGTGGGAGTTGAGTCCCTGATTGCTCACACTCATCCCATTTGTCAACATATGACTACTTCTATTGAGAACATAACTGTAGAACACTGCTTGCTGCAGGCACTTTGTCTGATGCACTATCATCATCATGAGATTTAACTTGTAAAAATGGGTATGTGTGTATGCACAATGAAGCCTCAAGCAGAACATAAATGAATGCCAGCCAGGAGCACATTAAAAAAGTGACAATCAAAACAATATAACTTTATTTTCAGATAAAGCTGGTTGCGTATGGCTCTGTGAAGCGAAGGTACAAAATGTCTTATTCCCTCTCCTCTACTCAGCTTGCTTCTGAAGACTCTTTAGAATATTTCCACTGGCTGTAAAATAGAGCTGTTACAATAGTAAAATGGCAGGTTTTTATAGTAATGGGAATTATTGTTCTTTGCAGGTAGCTTAAGGTTCACTGTCAATGGGCATTGATAGTAAGAGGTACTGCTCACACTCTGCATGTTGTAGAGCTACTCTATGAGGGTTCCTGTGGTTTTCGCTGAGTGTCATTGACAATTAGCTTATGTTTGTCAGAGGCAGCTGCCATCTTACAGGTTTTAGTGTAGGCTCAAAAATAGCTTGTGAAAGCAGGGAAGCCTTTTTTGTGCTGGAAGCAGAAGGAAATGCCAGAAATCACCTAGTAAACAAGGTTTGATATGAATGTTAGCTTGCAAAATATTGCTCCTGAGCCATCTCAGCGGAGTCTGTGGCAATCTGTAAATAAGGATACCAAAGGGGAGAAATGTCTAATCGTCCTTGAAAAAGATGTGCCACAGTTTTTTAATATCTTCTGCCCTGATGCCCAGAGGTATTGCAGCAGGGTGGGAGGAGTAGGGTAGTGTGTGTGGCAGGGGTGCTGTCGGTGCCGGGTGATGGGGCATTACTCTCGCACCATTGACTTCATTACAGTCCCTCTCACATAGCCATCCCTCACCCTCTCTAAATGCCCTTGCCAGCCTCTAATTCACTTAATTCCTTGATTATCAATTCTGATGGCATTCAGGCAGAAAGGTCAATACTTTTTGTGGCGTGTACCTGAATGTTACAACATTCTCTCAAAAATAGAGAGGCTGCATTCATCAGAGAAGTGCTGTAAGGATGGAAACATGATGTATTGCAGTCATATGCTACCAGTTGGTTTCATTAAATTTTCATTGTTCACACACTCACAGGCATATTTTAAGTGTACACACAAAAAAGGTATGCATCAGCACACATGCGCTAACAGGGGGGGAAAAAAGAGCCAGGATACACCATGGATACAGTCTTACACTTGATACAAACACAAGTTTCTCTTTCTCTCTTTCTTTTTTCCCATCGCTTTGATGAGATCGAGGTTGCCATGCCGTGACTGTATGCGGCAGACGCACGAACAAGTGTTTCCCCCCGAGGAGAGGCAATCTAAATGGGAAACCAACATGACAGCTTCGCCACATAATCAAACACCACACCCACAGTTGCACACCACAACTTCTGTTTGGGAGGCTTTTCACTGTCCGCTTCATGCATGTAAAATATAGATCTTCATGAAAATCCAACATCTGTTTTAGAACGTTCTTTTGTCCTCTGCAGTAATTATTTCAAACTGCTCGAGGTACTGCTAGTAGTACTTTGATGATCAGTTTCAGTGATTAATTTTATGACTATTTCGGTAAAGTTTTATGAAAAGAAAAATGATACTGATTAAGCATACCAGGCTTTTGAGATTCAAGCAAGGCATGTCCTTGTATCTTTGAAAGTCTAGCATTTTTTTCATACTGATTTGATGCTCAGACAATAACAGTATTTCTAAAGCATAGCATCACAGTCTTACTATGTTCCCCCCCTCTTTGTGCTATATGCCTGAGCATATCTTTACTGCATATGGGCATTTTATGTGTGTATGACATTTTTTGGAACACAAAAACAAATTAAGCTGATAAAAGATCTGGAGTTAACTCCGAGCATCTAACTTGCATTTGGTATCTTTTAAATGTAATTTTTAACACGAGGTCAAGAGATGTCGATGCAAAGGAAGGAGGCTGTCGTTAGTATAAAAACCTCTAATAAACCTATGAAGGACATGGCAAAAACCATGGCCAAATCAACAATTAAACATTCCTTTAACTTTAACATCATCTAGCCATGTGGTGAGAAACACTCTTGACGAGGTTGGTATATCATTTCCGCAGTCTACAATCAAGAGATACCTTCATGGATATAAATACTGGGGGTTTATAAAAAGGTGCAAACCCCTGGTTACACTCAAAAACTAAAAGACCAGATTAGACGTTGTCATAAAATATCAAAAGAACCTGCCCAGCTCTAGGAGCAAAAAACCCCAAAATCTTTGGACAGATGAAGAACAACTTGCACCAGAATCATGGGAAGAGAAAAGTTTGAAGAAGGCAAGGAACAGCTCATTATCCGAAGCATAACATATAATCTGTCAGTCTTGATGAAATACGAAGAGGGACTGAAACCTGGTATTAAATGGGCCACAGGACCACATTTTTAAGGACTGGAGTATCGATAAGCTCTGGCGTTATAAGTACTGTTGTCAGCACTGGAGAAATTAAGAAAACATATTTATTGTCCAGAAGAAAGCTCTCTCTCCCTCGCAGCCTGCATATGAGGCTAGTCTCACTCTCTCATTTGCGCATAGCATGCACACGCAGACCCTGGTCTTAATGATTGTTGCAATTTGCTAGGCTCCATGTTGACCATGCTCTTTGCAACAAGTGCAGTAGATATTTTGCTTATAAAGACAGAAACATGACCAAGCTGCTAAAACATTTAGGAAAAGTCCATCATATTCAGTTGGAGAAATGCACAGTTTTCACTGCCGAGCTCGTAGTTCAACTGTTGTTGCCACACAGTCTAAGCTGTTAGAACACAGTTATGTTGTGCTAACAGCTTAGATAACATAAGATTATCTAAAATATCCAGGCGGTGTTCAGTAGGCACCTTTATGTTACCTAATGTTTCGTTAGTTTATTTTACAAAAAAAATAAATTGTTTGCATTAGCTTAATAAACAACATGGTAGCAAGTAAAGACCTACAACAGGGGGCAGTCGAAGACTGTTATCGCCACCTGCATTCTGGAGTCGGGATAAAGCCCACACAGAGAGACAGACAACAATTCATGTTTACATTCACACCTAAGGTCAATTTAGAATTGCCAATTACCTTAGCCCCTTTGCATGTTTTTGGACTGTGAGAGGACGCCAAAGTACACAGGGAGAACCCACGCAAGCACAGGGAGAACATGTAAACTCCATACAAAGGGGCCTAAGCTGGCAGGCTGCTGGATTCAAACTCAAACCTTTTTTGCTATGAGGTGACAGTGCTAACCACAGTACCACCGTGCTGAACATTCAGTAACGTGATGCCTATTGATTGCAACCCTAATAACTAATAAACAGTAGGAACCTGAGTTAATGACTCACACCCTATACCCCAGACTTTGGCACCGGCCATTTTATGCAATGAAGCACTTCTGGACCAAGACAGTGATATTGAGGTGCGTTGTTGAGAAAACATGAGCTTTTTGTGTTGTTAGGCATTGCTGTTTTGCTGATGTTGCATGGTGTAACTGAAGCTTTCTTATGATATGTAACAGTAATCAAACTGTTTATGACAGAGAAAGTGTGTTGCTTTGGGACATTCAAAGCTAAATCAGAGTCCTGGTATAGCATTAGCTTGTACCCACCTGCTAATATAGTTCCTCTTTTTATAGCAGACTCTCAGCAAAAAAGGATGGAAACCATCATTTCCGGGGTCAAAACTGGACATGGTACAATTGCAATAGCTGAACAGTAGACAAACATATTGAAGTTGTTTCCATGTAGAACAGACCTGCTCTGAAAGCCTCTCTTTGGAAAAAGGTGTCCCCCGCCGAGTCGAACCAGGACAGCTCCACCACTGTAATCTATAGGATGGACCAAGTCACCGAGTGAACCTTTAAAACAACTAGAACAGGTCACACTGTCTCTAACAAAGTAAGAAATTTAGATCGGATTATTGCAATGAAAGAATTAAATGCGTCTTTTTTTATTGTCTTTTTCAAAATTTTTCACAAACAAATAACATTTACACATTACACACACATACTGTATACCCTTGCATCATCTTTCAATTCAAATAAGCATAATGAAATTGGACTAATTAACAAATTAAGGAGGAAAATAAAATTCAAAATAAATAAAAAAATAAAAATTAAATTAATTAGTTAAAAAAAAAGGAAGGG
>VUQH01040460.1:0-12089 GCA_015106775.1 Etroplus canarensis
CTAAGAAGAGAGGTGAACATCAGCGAGCAACAGTATGGCTTCATGCCGAGAAAACATACAAAAGATGCAATGTTTGCTTTGAGAGTGTTGATGGAGAAGTATAGAGAAGGTCAGAAGGAGTTGCACTGTGTCTTTGTGGATCTTGAGAAAGCATATGATAGGGTGCCAAGAGAGGAAGTGTGGAATTGTATGAGGAAGTCAGGAGTGGCAGAGAAGTATGTGAAGGTGGTGCAGGTCATGTATGAGGACAGTGAGACAGTGGTGAGGTGTGCAGTAGGAATGACAGATGGGTTCAAGGTGGGGGTGGGATTACATCAGGGATCGACTCTGAGTCCCTTTTTATATCCAATAGTGATGGAAAGGTTGACAGATGAGGTCAGGCAGGAGTCTCCATAAAGTTTGATGTTCACAGACGACGTTGTGATCGGTAGTGAGAGTAGGGAGAATGTGGCAGAGAGAGTGGAAAGATGGAGGTATACACTGGAGAGAAGAGGAATGACAGTCAGCAAAAGCAAGACAGAATATGTGTGTGAATGAGAGGGAGGCAGGTGGAATGGTGAAGATGCAAGGAATAGCGGTCGAGAAGGTGGATGAGTTTAAATACTTGAGGTCAACCATCCAAAGCACTGGAGAGTACACAAGTGAGGTGAAGAAGAGAGTGCAGGCAGGATGGAGTGGGTGGAGACAAGTGTCAAGAGTGACAGAAGGATAGTAGCAAGAGTGAAAGGGAAGGTTTACAAAATGGTAATGAGACATGATATGATGCATGGTTTGGAGATAGTGGCACTGACAAAAAGACAGGAGGTGGAGCTAGAGGTGGCAAAATTGAAGATACTGAGGTTTTTGCTGGTAGTGACCAGGATGGACAGGATTAGAGTACATCAGAGGGACAGCTAAAGTTGAGAAGATTGGAGATAAAGTCAGAGAGGCAAGGCTGAGATGGTTTGGACATGTGCAGAGGAGAGATAGTGGATATATAGGACAAAGGATGTTTAAGATCAAACGGTCAGGCAGGAAGAAAAGAGGAAGACCACAGAAGACGTTCATGGATGTCATGAAGGAGGGCATGCAGAGGGCTGGAGTGACAGAAGAGTATGCAGGGGATAGGGTGAGATAGAGGCAGATGATCTGCTGTGGTGACTTCTAACAGGAGAAGAAGAAGAAGATGCTAATTTCATCAATAAAAAAAGCCTAAAAAAGAACTAAAATGTACATTTTCAAATGAAAATTAAAGCGTTTCCTGCATAGTAAAATTATTATGGCTTTTAGTTCTAAATAAGAAATCTCACAACCTATATTCCCACTGAGGTAACATTTGTAATATCCTTACTTGTTATTGTCACATTGGAGCAGCAGGTATAAATCTTCCCTAAAGTTGAAATTATGTGTATGTGTGTTAGTAATAAAGATACTCAGTCTTACCCCAGTATAGTCCAGAATGAAGCATTCCAGCACTGCACACCTGTTCAAATCTCTCAAACCTATTCTGCACCGATACATCACTGCAAACAACTGTGCAACAGCCTGATTTTCAGCTTTACAAATTGGTTAATTCCTCACACAATAAACCCGCCAATGTCATTTGAGGGAATATTGCCCAAACAAATGCACAACTGAGCTCAGTGAATCTACAGCTTGGTGGCCATATGTTGTTATGGCAATAGTGGCTATCCACAAACAAAACATGTAACAGAGAGAGCTTTTTTCTTCTCCTTTTTCCTTTCTAATCTCTCAGTCCTGCTATCCGTCAGCATTTCAGTATCTGACTCCTGGAGGTCAGATGAGTAAGAGGTCAAATGCACCAAGCTTAACACAAACACAAAATAAGACCCGGCTTCCCTGGCAAAGTCCAAGGTGATGGAGGATTTGCCAGTTAAAATTTAATGTGAGACTGGTGTAAGGGTACCGCAGCACAGCGTAAGAAAGTTGACATGCGATTAAAATGTGCTGAATGAAACTTTGGAAGAATTATCATTTTGTCATTCCTTTCCACACATTTCTGGTTATCATTTTTGAGAAACAAAATTTTTGAAAGGTTCTGAAAGAGTCCCATATCTTTATTTAGTTTAGCGGTTCGGTAACACAGTGGAAAGAAAGTTTCCACATGACTCTATGAAGTCATGTAAAAACTGAGCACACCCCGTGATTCAGTATCTTGTAGAATTACATTTAGCAACAATAACTTGAAGTAATTGCTTTTCGTATGACTTTATCAATCTCTCACAATTTTGTGGAGAAATTCTGGTCCACTTTTCTTTACAACATTGGTTCAGTTCTTTGAGGTTTGTGAGCATTTGCATGCATAGCTCTTATAAGGTCCCACCACATCATTTCAATTGGGTTGAGATCTGGATTTTGACTGGGCCAACGACTGGATTCCTTTCTTTTTCAGCCATTCTGCTGTAGATTTGCTGGTGTGCTTAGGATCATTGTCGAGTTGAATTTCGACCAGACATTAGCTGCCGATAGTTGGTCTCACATTCGACTCAAAAATACTTTTGTATGCTCAACTCAGTGACTGCAAACATCTCCTCTTTGGTCATGTCTGTTTAAAGGACATCATTCCAGAAGTCTTGTTTTTTTATTTTTGAAGTTTCTCTGAGCATTGCTCCTGGACAGATTGTGGCATAGTGTCAACACACAATGAATGCTCCAGACCAGCAAAGCGCCAAATCTTCTGCTTTTACAGAGGAGGTACACTAGCAGATGCTCAATTAATCTACTGCATTTGATTAGCAGCACCTTTCTGCTACTTCCCCTATTAATTCCTGTTACTTTTTCACAGGACTGCATATATTCCTGTGAAAGCGTTCTTTTTCACATTATTGCATGTTAGAATTTACCCAGCAATTGCAGATATGTTAATTGAGGTGTATTTGCAGTGTGCCCCACCACAATATCTCACTATAAAAAAGATGTACTTTATTTGACGATCAGGGTAACATGTGGTCTGTCAGTGAAACTCTAGAAAGTCCGGAAACTTGGGCAACTATCAAGTATAATTTTTGCAATTATTTTATTAATTTAAGTTGTGTAAATATATTTAATAGTACCTCTGAGGATATAGTTTTTGCAACAAAATTTATAAGGGCAGGCCTCCACAGGCTTAAATTCACTAATCACATGATGTTCAACAATGTTTGCAAACAACGCCTAATTCAAGATTTTTCATCCAGCTTTGGTGTACATTTGTGTAGCTCTTTGGCTAACCAATGAGGGACTACGGGAATTCACTTGCAGGGGCAACAGACACGTGCTTGTACCCCTCCAAAAAGCCAGCAGCAATTCCATAGTGATGATGCCACGCGTAAAGAGAATGCCAACTTGTTGAAAGACTGGCCTGAATGGGAAAATGAATGTCAATGGAGTTCAGTGCAGAAAGGAAAAATTGCAAAATAATAACTAAAAGATAAAAAAAAAGCATACATAAAAGAACAGACTATGGCTGCATTGGAGAGTCTTTGTTTTAAGGCAGCTAAAGGATCAAATTCAGCAATTCACATTTCATTAGTCCTTTAAATTATTCACCAAACAGAATTCTAAAGGAGATAGACCAATAAATAAGCAAAATCAAGTGACAAAATCATGCAAATAACATTAAGCTAAATTAAATTCTAAAAAACATCTCTAACCAAAACACAACTGGCCATGGTTGTGTTTTCAGATCACTGAGTTTAGGTAACTTTGTATACCTCCCTGTAACTGTTTTTTTTTCTTCTTTTGGTGTGGTGTAGATTTCAAAGCTGAATAAGAACCAGGGCCAGTGATCTCTAGACTTATTCACAGGGAAGTCCCAGCCTGTCATGTTGTGACCGAAAAAGTCCTGGAATGCTCATGTCATTCTGGAAATGAGTAAATGACACTGAAAATTGCAGCAATTATTGCCAACTTAAGGTCTGCCTCTGGGCCCTAGGAGAATTAGAGGAGAAAATACAGACTCAGTCTTCAAAGGCAATTAGTCTTCATATTGTAGTGTGTCCATTCAGCGAGTGTTCTACCCACTCATGGGACTGCACATGTGGACATGGCTAATAGTCTCTGTTAATGAGCCAATCGTTCATTATCAATCTTCTGGGAGGCACAGTGTGAGAGCAGCATCCTGTTGACACATTTAGAGGAAACGGCCACTGCGTGGAGTTTCCTACGTATGCACAGCACTGTGGTGCAATTGCCGCTGAAGGCTGCAAAAGAGCAGCTTGATTCCATGTGTCCTTGTGGAGACAGCTAAATTAGGCACATTTGCATACACACGCATGAAAACACACACATACACACAGTTTGAATCCCAGCTTATTCTGGAGGGGGAATGCCCTTTTTGTCCCTGGCCACCTGGTCAAAACACTAACAGCTGACTTGTTGCTGAGCTCTGCAATGGTGATAAATCACAGTGTGCCCCTCCCTAATGCATACATATAGTTATACATGGGCCAGAGTCATAACCCTTTTCCTGAACACCAAGCCAAATATCATCTTGACATGTTTTATGGTAGGAGAGCTCATCTTTCTGTAAAAGACTGCCAGCACTTTTGCTTCCTTCATGTCTGTTGGACCACTCTATGGAAACAGAACCTCCCTCGCTATAACAACGAATGCCACTACAGTGCATTTTAGAGAACATCTCTTTACTTTTACATAAATTAACCCTTTTGACTTTTACCATTTTCCCACCCCATTTATTTTAGTATTCAGCTTATTACTCAGAATCTTAGTTTCCTTCACATCATGCCTGATGTTAGCTAGATGCAGCCGTTTCCACAAGCAACCCGCAGTAATCTGAGCTCTTAAAAGCCCCGTACATTCAAGCCTTACTCATTCATTATCACTTTGTCTACTGTCTTGACAGACTCCATTTTTGGAGTAGTCCAACATTCTCCATTGACCTTACAATGCTTGATTAAGGGCATTGGGCCTCTGGCGCCACTCTGTTTCCTCCATCTTTAATTAAAAGGTGAAGAAAGTCTTCTGTCTTGTGATGATGGCTTGGGTACACAATTCTTTCGCTGCCAGCCCAAAAACCCCTCTCTCATGTCTCCGGTTCCAGGCTTGTGTGTACACACGTCCTTTCACTTTAGGACATTTTCCTAAGTCTTAAAACTTTTCTTGACCTTCCGTATTATCATTCCATCTTTCAGTTTTCCTGTAATATACAAAACTCCACGAGATCAGATTAGACAAGGAGACTTTTTTTCGTCTCAATTTGTTCACTGACAAAATGTCTTTCTTTCCGAGTAGGAAAGGAAGCTATCACCATAGTCTATAATATGAGTTACCTTGTCAAAGCCTGTTTAGAATACATCCTCAGAGGAGCCATGCAGAGAGGAACACAGGGGTGCACTTAGTGTCATTGCCGCTGGGGAGGGGGCTGTCGAGCACCGCAGCAGCAAGGAGAGGGCTGCTGTTTCATACGTCTATAGCAATTAATGCTTATGTGACACATTGAAAAAGGTCCCCTGGGATTGACAAAGCCAACAAATTGACTTACTATTTGAGCACGAAGACGTAGGAGTGGAGAAAAAAAGCATGCGGCTTCATCTTGTCATAATGAATCTGGAATCTATTCCTGTCGGTGTTATGATTGCAGTTTATTCCCTGTATATGCCATAAAGTACAAGTGTGCTTACAGGGATACCGTGTAGCTTTTGACAAGATGGGGGTTGGGGGGTGGGGGGTGCCCTGAAGTAATGACTTTATCGTGTGGTTCTTGTAACTTACATGACAAACAAAACTGTTCCTTTGCTGCTTGCTATAAATGTCTCTTTAGGGCCTGGAGCAATCCAGGGACAAAGACAGATGTTTCATTTCATGCCATGTTTTCAAACTCTTACACACACACACACACACACACACACACACACATCTTAAAAACCTCTACTCAATCCTGAATGATAAATAAATCTCAGTTTATTTTTTGTGAAGTACTAGAATAGCCCTCCAGCTCAAGGAACTTGGTGTCCATAAAGGTACAGCCAGTGATTTAGGCTTTTAAGGAGTGTTCAAAATGACAGGAATCATTGGGTGGCCAATTTGTTTTCTCATGGGGTGGTGTGTTTGTGGAATTCAGCTTTCCTCAGGGAAACAAGGGCAATCAACTGCAACTTGTCAAGGACCATGAGGGCTAGGGACCTCCGATCCCTGCTGTAAAAGTAACTGCAAGTTTCAATAAGAGGGCTACTACTCTCATAGAATACACGGTTTTCATGTATAGACTTCATTGCCTATGTATATTAACGGCAGCTGTCCTAGGGCAAAAGGAATGGTACATCCTGGACAGGTTGTCAGTTTATCCCGGAGCTAACACACAGAGTAAATACTGTATACAATGCATGTCTTTGCACTGTGGGAGAATACTGGTGTATTCAGAGAGAACTCATGCAGTCACAGAGGGAACATGCAAATTCCACATAGAAAGGTCCCAGCCGTTGGATTTAAATCGAAGATTCCTTTGAAGTTAGGTGACAGTGCTAACCACTGCTAAAATCAGTTGTGTTGAACCAACTCTTTTTATCTTTTTTACTGTTTTTTATCCCTCTAAGAGAACAATGCCATCCACATTCAGTCTACTAGTGTATATCCACGGGCTCTTATTTAGAGAGTTCAGTCAGTGCTATCCTGTCTTTCACTTCTAGCCAGCTGAGTGGTCTTCAGTATCATCCAGCTGCTTCGTCTGTAGTTCTGTTATCCAACAATGCAATGCCATCATTTTGGACTGCGGAGACAGAGTCCTTATTCTGCTCTAGTAGCACAAAGTTCACTCTAAGCAGAACTCGCAGCCAGTGCAATTATAGGTCTGTTTTACTTATTAGTTTATACATTTACCTTCACCAAGGAATTTATGTTAGAAGAATTATGCAAAAAGTTACAAACAGACTGGCATGAAAATTTTTACCAGTGGTGGGACTTGGATCAGCTAAGAACTGATTAACCTTTAAATTCGATTTGGCTCCATAGCTAGTTTTCTTGAGGAAAACAAAGACATTTGAGGCTTGTTCAGCCTTGGTGGAGGTATGCAGTCTCAGACTGTTCTTGATTTATTTTGGTTTTTGTTAGTTTCAGTCAGTTTTCAAAGTAAATGAACTAGTACTTAAATCAAGCTTTTTTTACTCCGAGCATTCAAAGTGCTTTTTACTACAAGTCTCATTCACACAGTGCTTTTTTCTAAGCCTTAAACGCTATTGCACTGTCACGCACACAGTCACACTCAGCTGGATGCATCGAGAGCAATTTCAGATTAGTATCTTGCCCAAGGATACTTTGGCATGTGGAAGCGGAAGTGACTTTCTGTTTAACAGTCAACCTGCTGTCCTTCCTGAGCAACAGCTACCCCAAGATTAGTGTTTCAGTTTAGCTTCATTGCTTAAAATTTTTTAGTTAATGTCATGCAATATTGGTTCCCTATAGTTTTTGTTTATTCCTAAAATCAAATTTAATTTTATATTGTAGGTTTTTTCCTTCCCACTAATAGTTTTATTTTTAAATTTAGTTTTAGCAAACACTCAAAAATGTGTAATTGAGTTCCACCTCAAAAACACATAAAATAATAAGTAATAGTTAATAGTTAATAAATAATAATAGTTCTTTTAAAAAAGTGTACACGTGGGTCTGTTCACATGCTTCCACTCCCACATTCCCATCCCCAGGCCCCAAATTCAATCCAGATCTGTGGTAACACCCTAATATTGAAAGCCATAAATAACTTGTGCAGCACTTCATTCATGATTTTTAATCACATGTCATTAGCATTTAAGTGTAATTAAGTAAAAAGAACCAACAGTTGCAGCTTATCCATTCCAATGAGTTACTCATTGTTTACTGCTACCTCTACACAAGAGCTAGACACATGACACAAAACAAGGGTTATGGTAATGGCCTGAAAGTGGTTAACAATTTATCACTGTTAATTACACTGTGTAATTGCACTTGATCGATATAAAAACTCATCGAGTAATGCAAAAATGTGCATCAAGTGTTTACATAGAGTGTGAAAGAGGCAGTGAAGAGTGATTCTGTGGGGAACCCTTACACATGTACTGCTGGTTCATAAGTGCTCTCTGTGTGGCTCAAGAGGAGGGAATGGGTGAGCGTTAGGTGGTGTCAAGGTGGTTGCTGGGGCAGATGTCTTCGCTGGGTGGCCATGCATATAGGCTTGGCCCGAAGGGATCTCTACCCACCGTGCATCGACAGCAATTAAACACAACTCATGCTGCAGTTCAGGGATGGATACAGGCCATAAAAAGGATATGCACACGCAAGCAGCCTTAAAGGACAGGATGGATAGGGAAAACTAGAGTGCCACAGGCATAAGTTGCACTGAATCGAGAAAAAAAAAATAATCCAACAATTTGTCATGGAGAAAAGTGAAACAAGTTCGCAATAACAACAGTATCAAGCATCTGACGACAACACATGCCTCTCTCCCTGCAGGCTTTGACCTAATCTACACTACTCTTAAGCTGCTCTTAACAATCCTACAGCTGCTTACCTGCTGGCCCTAAAAATGCGCAAAAAGAACCATAAAAATGTATATTAATACCTATAGCAGGTGTGCATATGAGAACACAGAAGGAAATAAGTAGGTATAGCAAAGCCTGCCATAGATATAAACAGTAAAATCAATGGACAAAGTAACTGTCCCTTTCTTTTGCTAATAGTATGCAGGGCATTAGCATTTACCTAAGTATTATTAACAATGGTAGGCAAACAGGGTGTTTTCAGTGCACTTTTAATCAGAAAATGCAAATTGTTTCTCATTAATATGCCGAGTTAAAGTTTAAAATCCAGGTTACTTTACTTTGCTGCAGGCCGGACATGGCTACACTTCGAATTTACTTAAAGAATCCTTTGTTAAAGGGCAGATGGCATGTAAATCTACTACTTTGCCAGATATGTGTACATTTTTTGAGCTCAAGTTAGATGGTTAGAAACTCCAGCTTTCTTGCTTTGCTCCTCTACGTCAGTTTGGTTCTCTTTAGAGGCCTGCCAAATTAATTCAACACAGTTATAACTAGATTTGGTGGCGTGCGGGAATAACCAGCGTTCTACAGCTAAATCAACATCAGACACTAGGCTGGCCCTCTGGGGCCGTCGTGCAGTGCCTCACTGTTTCTTAGTCAAAGCAGTGTGCTTTGCCTCCAGCCCTCTGTGGAATATCTCTTAATGTAACTGGCATCTTCATTTTGGCTTTGCTCTGATGTTGCTTAAAAAAAGAAAAAAAAAAAAATCAAATCCTCCATTTTAACTCAGAAAAAGTAAAAGGTTTAGGGAGAAGGGGGGAAAACAGAGTAAGAGACCAACAGAGGAAAACGGTGTAAGCTGTTAATGCTATGTTAATCCCCTGACTAAAACAGCTGAAGGTAATGCAGAGCTAGATAGCTAACAGAAGAGGTGAGTGAGAAAGAGGACATTGGAAGAAGAAGAACCGCCCAGAAGTCTTTTAACATGTTGATGGAATATTTTCTCTCATAATTGTAAATCTATCAAGACTTTGTGCCTATATAGCCTCATCGCCACACGCACAGTCAAAAGAAAAAACAAAGTACATTCGGTTGAGGGTCTGCATGATGTTTTTCCCTTGTACAGTGTACAAAACACTGACCACACTCAAGAACAGGAAGGTCAGATTGAATGTATAAAAATGATGGGAAGAAAAAGTATGGAGAAGGAAAGAAACTGCTCATGATCTGAAGCATTTTGAATCACATGTCAAACACAGTGGAGGCGAAGTCATGGCATTGACATGTGTACCAGTGGAACCAGATCAGTAGTGCTTACTGGTTAGGTTACTGCTGATAGAACAAGCAGGTTGAAATCTGAAGTATACAGGGCTATACTCTATGCTCAGATATAGCCAAATAAAGCAAAACTGATTGGATAGCACTTCACAGTACAAATGGATAATGACCCACAGCATACTGTAAAAGCAACCAAAGAGTTTGTCAAGGCAAAGAAATGGGATATTCTTACCAGTTCAGTCACCTGACCTCAACCAATAGAAGAGTTTTTCAGTTACTGAAGACAAAACTGAAGGCTGAGATACCCACAAACAAGCAGCAAATAAAGGTGGCTGCAGTAAAGGCCTAGCAGAGCATCTCAAGGGAGGAAACTCAGCATTTGTTGATGTCCATGGGTTCTAGACTTCTGGCAGTCATTGACTGCTAAAAAAAAATTAATCCAAATGTTAAAAATAATTAAAATATTTAAATTTATATTAGATTTACCTATTACTTTTGGATCTCTAAAATGGGGGGCTATGAAGCAAAGATGCCAAGATCTCTTAGCTATACTCAAAGTTCCATTACTGAAATAGTTGGTCTTTTGAATTCTGTCAGGATAACAAATTGTTATTTATTGAAAAAGACATTTCTTAAATGAGACCTAAGAAATATGGTTCATGATTTTAAAAACTTTGTTAGCGGTATTAGCAGTATTTTGTTTATATAGAGGCCTGAAGATGACTTGAACACTAAGAGGTAACACTAATGGCATTATTTCAGAATGGGGGACATAAAGTGCTGCACACAAACTCCTTTTATTCATTATTCATTTATGGAGTGGGTAAACATACAAGGTCATGGCTTCAGGCCGTGTTGCCTTCCTTGACACAGTCAGTTCAATAAAAACAGTTATGCCAAGAAAAACCATGAAAAATTAATTCAACACCTTCAAACAACATTCTCAACTACCTTCAAAATGATCTAAATAAGGGACCAGGAGGAACAAAGAAAAAGACCTTCTAGATGCATCCGTGGGACATTCGCTAGACAAGTGGCCAAGGTTTTTCAATCTGCTTAAAAAAAAAATCTAAGAAACTGAAACCTTTTAATATCACTTGCAATTTAAATTTTAATAACTAATCATTTCTGACAATCTTCTGCAAGACAAATAGTTTTAATGTAACTGCTCTAAATCAAGCTTTACATCATCCTATTCCTAAAATGTATGTAATGTGGCAGGATAAGAATACAATGGAACACTACTAATTTTAGAGCTAAACATTTTCAGTGCGCAGTCATTTTAAAAAGATTCAGACTTATAAACTAAAAAGCTTCTATTTCCCCTTCATATGACTACAGTTCTAAAAAAGCTGGGACACTTTAAAAAAAATAGAAAGAGGAATCAGTGATTTGAAAATCTCATAAACCCATATTTTATTCACAAAAGAACATATAAAATGTATCAAATATTAAAAGAGAGACATTTTACAATTTTGTGAAAAATATAAGCTCATCTTGACTTTGATGGCAGCAACACATGTCAAAAAAGTTACGACAATGGCCGCAAAAGGCTGGAAAAGCAGTACAAAAAGGAAACAGCTGGAGGAGCATGTTGCTACTAATTCAGTTAATTGGCAACAGGCCAGTAATGTGATTGGGTATAAAAAAAGCACCCTTGAGAGGCAGAGTCTCTCAGAAAAAAAGAGTGGCAGAGGTTCAGCAATCTATCAGAAACTGTCCACAAATTGTGGAGAAATTTCAGAATAATGTTGCTCAATGTAAAACTGCAAACACTTCAAATACTCCATCATCTACAGTACATAATATCATCAAAAGATTTAGAGAATCTGGAGACATCTCTGTGTGCAAGGGACAGAACTAAAAAAGCTGCTTGTAATCTTCAGGCTCTCAGGTGGAACTACATTGCAAACAGGCACAAGTTTGTCATGGAAACCACTGCATGGGCTAAGGAACACTTTTAGAAATCACTATCTGTGAACACAGTTTGCCATGTCATCCACAAATGCAGGTTAAAGCTATATCATGCAAAGAAGAAGCCATATGTGGACATGATCCAGAAAGATTGCAGCTTTCTCTGGGCCAAAGCTAATTTAAAATGGACCGAGGCAAAGTGGAACATGTTCTGTGGTCAGATGAACAAAAATTTGAAATCACGGATGCTGCATCTTCCAGACTAAAAAGTAATAGATGATCTGGTTTGTTATCAGCACTCAGTTCAAAAACCTGCATCTCTGATGGTATGGGTCTGCATTAGTGCCTAGAATACTCGCAACTTGCACATCTAGAAATGCACCATCAATTCTGAAAGGTATATACAGGTTTTAGAGCAACATATGCCTTATAAGTAAAAGATCCCTG
>VUQH01040460.1:13634-32017 GCA_015106775.1 Etroplus canarensis
CCTAAATACCTCAGAATCAAAGATAAATCCTTGATTACCAGACGTGTTGGCACAGCTGGTATTGTTTTCACCTTGAGAGCCTCCGTGTGTGTGTGTGTGTGTGTGTGTGTGTGTCTGTCATTATGGCACAATATGGTTGTGGAGACATCTACTACAGCAGGAACTACCACAAAGACAGGGTTGAGGACTCTGGCTTGTGTTTATATTTTTGTCTGTCGACAGATTTTGTCAGCACAACTCAGCCACTTCGCTGGGAGCAAACAGGATGGACAGGATTAGAAATGAGTACATCAGAGGGACAGCTCAGGTTGAGCAGTTTGGAGATAAAATCAGAAAGGCAAGGTTGAGATGGTTTGGACATGTGTAGTGGATACAGTGGGCAAAGGATGTTGAAGATGGAGCTGCCAGGAAGGAGGAAAAGAGAAAGACCAAAGAGAAGGTACATAGATGTAGTGAAAGAGGAAGTGAAGGGGCTAGTGTAAGAGAGGAGGATGCAAGGGACAGAGTGAGATGATCCGCAGTGACGACCCCTGAAGGAAGCAACCAAAAGAAGACAAGAAAGAAGAAGGCAGATTTTGTCAACTTGATAGTGTCTCAACTGAGCAAGATAGAGTAACAAAACTTAGGAATGCCAAGTCAGAAGATGGGTTACATCACAGAACTCACTGGCTTTGCAGCTGGTGTAGTGATCTTTATCAGTGCTCAGTGCTTATGGGTCAGCACACAACCATCTTCAAACTAGGACTTAGTTTTAATTTCAGCTACGCACCTGTAAAGCTGTATTTTGAATGACTGTGAGACTAATGTAATGGAAAACAAACTCCACAGAAAACAAAATAAAAACCAGCCAAAGTACTCCAACCTGCCTTTGTAGGAGTTCCTGGTAATTCTACAGGTGTTTTTACTGGACCAAATTTTGCCTTGAGAAACACAAAAACAGACTCACTAGGTGAAAACAATACAAGATAATTCATTCGGACTAGTAACAAGATTATTCTTTGAAGACAGACTAGAGTTTTGCAAACAAAAAATATGGAAAAACTGCAGGGTCCATTGACCTGAAACGCAAAACCTTTATACCGTCCATTATTTTGTGGTTTGTCTATTTTATGCTTTACTTAGTTCCTAGTGTTTAGATCTGTTTTCTGCTAAAACACATGTAAAAGCCAAATGGAACGTGAACACTTTTACACTCTACCAGAGAAATGGCTAGTTAGTTAACAAGCTTTTTTTAAACACATTTAATAATATGACACGCTAAAATGTTTGTTGTGTTACTTGGAGTTTGATGATTGATTTTCTTGATGGGCAGAGAGCAGATCATGTTGTATCACGTTGTGATAAGTTTGTGTTTAAATCTCATGTTTGCACGTAAGTGACTCCACTTACTGGAGAAACTTATGTCTGTACATCTTATGTTTCTTCGATCGTCTTGGCTTGATTGCTAGTCAATTTTATGAATACAGTCAGAAATCCCCTGGTTTTGTGGCGTGTGTGGGAGATCTGCAGCTTTACTGCCAGGTTGTGACTTCTGCTTAATGAATCAAAAATTATTTCTATGTTCATTTTTAAAGAGAAGATGCAATTCATTTCAATTTTATTTATATAGCGCCAATTCAAAACAAAAGTCGCCTCGAGGCGCTTCACACTGTAGGGTAAGGATACTACAGTGTTAAAGAGAAAACCCCAACAATCCGATGATAATGGAGCATGTAGTTGTTTACAGGCAGCTATTGACGAAGCCAAGCTCTTTTGTCTTTTTGAGAATTAACTTGAGAGGAGAATTATTACCCACTATCTGGACCTTACTTAGAAGAGCTGTTTAGGACCTGTAAGATGTTAATTAACAGTTTATTTACCCTCATTTAGGGTAGCTCCTCATACTTCTGGTACCCAAGAAAAGGCTGAAAATGACAAGAGAATCTGAAAGCAGATTAATGTGGGAGGAATAAGCTTCTCTATTTTCATGGGCGCAGCAGTTGAATAGGATTTGAGAATATGCCCCTGAGATGCACATCTGCTCAGAGCCAGTCCCTTCAGGACAGAAAGGACTCTCCAACGCATGCTCCATCGGGTGTTTTCTGAAGCTAACTACCCATCAACGGGACAAGTTCACCATGTGCTAACCTGGCTCACACATACACATGCTCATGTGTGTGGGTTTCTGTGTGCTTGTCATTATATATGGTTTTTCTTTTCATCTAGATGAGTGGATCAAAAATGGTGCATGCACTGACCACATTATTTACCTGATATATATATACTGTATATATGTGTGTGTGTGGATTTTACACGTATACTGTATTCACGTGAATGAGTGTCCATGTGCACTTGTACAGTATATGTGCCAGCTGTCCACTGCTGCCCTCAGGAAGAATGTGTAATGCGGATAAGCTTCTCCTCCTGGTTCTAGCGGCTTTACTGCAATGTGTTCCAGGTGTGTGTGTGCTTGTTTGTGTGTGTGCAGACTAGGAACATGTGCGTGGCCCAAGTTAAACTAAAAAAACAAATGCAATACAGCCAAGTTCCCAGCTAGTTTTCCAATAGCGAACTAACATCTCCATCTGGGAAAACTGCAGCAGTAAGTCTATGCTGACATAATTATGTCATACTGGGCCATTTCAAGTTGAAACGCAATCGGCAAAGCTCTCCCATTGCTCAGTCTCTACAAAGATAAGGAAGCATGGCTGTGCTTCATTCTTTTTCTCCAACCAAATATAAGAAAAACACTTGCAAAGTTTTAGAGTCTCATGAAAGGTCTTCTTTTAGTGAATACATCCTTCTAAAAAGCACAAAATTGTTTAATAGGTAGATTCACTGCTTTTCAATAACACAAAATCTAGCAGCGGATGAAAACTAGCATTCAAATGAAAAAGATAATCATTTCAGCTGCGTTACGAAGCCTTAAAGCTCAGTTGTGTTGTTTGGCCAGAGGTAAAGGCAGAGAAGCGGATTATGGTTAACGATATTATAGAGCTGATGCAGCAGGGTGGAGATAGAGTTCGCTGTGGAGGAGGGTCTGGTGGGATGGAGATGGTGTTAATGCTGGGGTTTCTGACCTTGGATCAGCCCCTCAAAATCCTCCATGCATGGATACCTGTGACACCACCTTCCTCCCCTCACACACACTCTGCCCTAAAGCTATCCTCACAGTGAGCCAATGAGGGAGAGGGACAAAGTGAGGCAGAGGAGGAGGATGTGGCACTTGCAGGAGGCTGTTTACTTGCATTGTTAATTTCATTAGCCCTCCAGCAACCACTTCAATATTTAACATTCTCAATTTAGCCCTTCTTTTTCCCTCCACCCTTTTTCTTTTAACGGGTTTGCCACCAAAGTCCAACAATTAAACAGAGTGGCCAAAGGTAATCTATCAGCACTCTGGTCTTACCACTTAATATAGTGGCACTCATTTTGCACTCAACTGAAGGAGGCCAAACCTTGTAAAAGCCACAGTCCTTTTAAATGGGCAATCAATTTGGCAATGTGACTTTGCAGCTCTGGTATTGCTCACACATGGTTGTATAAACCAGTGATGTAGAGCAATGTAATAGCAACCTTGTAGAGGCACAAAGGAAACACAGAACTGGATATGTATGACATCACTATGCAACAACACATATGCCAAATTGACAACTAATTAAACAAAAAAGTGATTTTAAGCTGTTTCCAGTTCTTCTCAAAGTATCCAAGCACCCAGGGTCAATGCCACAGTGCTGGCTGTAATCTATTATGTGAATGTGAGTTGCAGTCAGTGTATTAGCAGTAGCAGTCACATACATAGAGCGCGCTGAAGAGTGTGACAGCCTGCTAATGGCTCTGTCACAAAGGGACTGGAGTTTAGACACAGCTATAATCATGATCTCAATAAGCGTAACACCCTACCAGCACACCAGCTCAGTTGTGTCCCCTGATATCCATACTGTGACATCATATGCGTACAGTCCCATGAAATCTAACTGCAGCTGAAAAGATGGCTTTGCATACTGCCAACATTTCCAGTTGGGAAAGCAATAGTGTGACTGCTTCGCACGCTCCTGCAGTGCTGTGTCAACTCATAGAACCTAGGTGAATAATATCCTGGCCTCTCCTCAAGTTCCCCTTGCTCAGTTCAGGATCGCATTGTAGGGGTCTTTCATATCAACTAGGCAGCAATTTATAAACTGTTCGTTTCAATGTAGCATACAAGCAGCACACCCAAACCGCCTGACGTATAACCTTACCTCTCCCTTGATTTATTAAACTATTCACAAACATAAAGTTCATCGGAAGGTGTGCTGGCAAGGCAAAGCATTAAAATATTGCCACAATAGCACCAAAGACCTTTTCATTATCCATTCAAAACAAATCGGAATGCAGCCGGCAGTGAATAAATCCAGACTTAAGTAAATACATGTAATTGAAGCAGTGGACTGTTGAAAATGCATCAGGAGCAGGCTTTTTCTATTATGGGGATATTTATCTTCTTTCCTAAACAAAAAGGCCAAGGGAGAAGGCGAGCAGGCGGGTGAGAGATGTGTTTGTTTTCCTGCACTACAGTACTGTGTGCAAGCTTGTTTGTGTGTGCGTGTGCACACATGTGAGTGTAATTGCTGCCTGTTATCATTAAGCAAGCTAGAGCGATCGGAGGATGCACAACAACCTATGAAGGGCAAACCTGGGGATATTGTGCGTGACATTGGACGTCTGTGGGTAAGTAATGATCAGAGCACCGTGTGACAGCCCAGCCTTAGCAGTAACAATGGCGCATTGTTCGCTGAGCTACACTGCCCATGTCCAGCTCCTAACCACTTCTTCATTAATAAGGAAGCTCCCACATTCACCCATACAGTCCTACAATGACAGAAATGCTACTGAAGCTGCTTCCTCAGCGCTAACAGAGACTTTGTATTTAACAGTAATTTATAGAATTTCTGCCTGGGTGTTTTCACGCTTCATGCAATAGTAATTTTTTTTTTCATGCTGAGAAGGCCAAACAGAGGGATTTGTTCTTCTTTCAAGGGTCATTCACTTATACTCTGGTGCTCAAGCAGGTTCAAATCAGGGCCACACCACCACAAGTATGAGGCGAAATAACCTTTAATTGCGGCATAATCCTTGAGAATTGGATCGGGGAGTGGTAGATAATGAGCAATTGTCTGTTAACAACATGAGACAATTTACTTGGAGCTGAGACATCAAGATGACAGAAGCGGATGTAGGCACACAGAGGCAGATTAATGAAACGAGATACAAGTGAATATAAATCTAAATAGCAGGTCATCATGGAGCAGCTAAATATATGTATGTGTCTTGAAAGGGGTAAGAGTGGTTTAGGTTTTTATTGCAACAAATCCTATTTGAAGACTAAAATCTGAGCATTATTTGTCTCATTGCGAAGCATACTTATTTGTATACGAATGCAAACATGTATTCACTCATCGGCTACTTGATTATTTATACCTGTTCACCTGCTTATCGACACAAATATCTACTAACTCTCATAAACCCCGTGTTTTGTTTAATACACTGAACGCTATCCTTAATGTTCATGAACCTGCTCATCTGGGAACTTCTAGGGAACTCTAACAAATTTCTTCACTTTTTTTTGGATAAGGTTGTCAGCACTAGAACTCTGATTTTATCGCCCTACTATAACCTGTCCATTTTGGTACCCTGTTCTGCTGTGTTAGACCATTTTTGAGCCTGTCTCCCTTTCTTTCTACGTTCCTCCTCCTCCACTTCTTAAGGAGGTCCTTCCTACTTTGGGTCCCTCGATGCTCAACATTATTAACAGTAGTTTGACTACTGGCATTGTGCCAAATGATTTTAAACATGTTGTTGTGCAGCCCCTGTTGGAAAAGTCTGGCCTAAATCCATCTGTTTTGTCAAACTTCAGGCCTGTCTCGAAGCTATCCTTCCTGTCCACAATCCTGGGAAAAAAAAAAACTATCTACACCCAGTTGCAGTCCTTTCTGGATAAATATGAAATTTTGGAAATGTTTCAGTCTGGGTCTAAAGCTCACCATAGCACCAACGCTGCTCTTTTAAGGATTTTTCATGAAATTCTTTTATCGACTGACTCTGCAGACAGTGTTCTGCTCGTGCATTTAGATTTAACAGTTGCCTTTGACACAGTGGACCATGAGATTCTTATCTCCCGGTTAGAACAGTGGGTGGGCATCTTTGGGTCAGCTCTTCAATGGATTAGGTCTTACCTCTCTGATCGAACTTTCTGTGTCAGTATTGATGATTTTACCTCCACATCTGCCAACCTGCCCTGGGAGGTACCACAAGGTTTCATTCTAGGGCCTCTTCTTTTTTCTTTACATCCGCTGCCACTTGGTGCCATTTTCTGTAAACATGGTGTCTCTTTTCATTTTTATGCAGATGACTGTCAGGTTTACATCCCTCTGAGACACATCGATCTGTGTTCTATCCAACCACTCCTCAGTTGCCTCAGTGATATCAGGGGGTGGATGGCACTGAATTTTCTAAATTTTAATGAGAACAAGACAGAAGTCATGCTGTTCAGACCCAGTGGCACTAGCAATATCTCCAGCATTGACCTTTCTTTTTTTGCCCCATGAGAAACATTTCATTTTCATTCATTCATGAATAAATGAACAAGAAACTTATCACCTCAAATCTAGTTGTGAAAATGGATCCCACTTCTCAAACTTGATTCACACATAAATGGAGTGGTGAAGTCCTGTTTCTTCCAGTTGAGGCGGTTGCCAAAAATCAAGCCTCTTATCTAGCCACAATCTAAATGCTGTTATTCATGCTTTTATAACCTCTGGTGCAAAATGCAGCTGCTCAGTTTTTAACTGGTACAAGTTAAAGCAGGCCATATAACTCCAAATTTAGCTTCTCTTAACTGGCCTCCCGTTCATTTACGGATTTATCTTAAAATTTTATAATCGTGGTGAACCTTTTTACCTGTCTAAACTGCTGCATCCGTATGTCCCATCTCATCCTCTCAGGTCAACAGACCAGAACCTTTAACTTGACTTTAACTAAACACAAATTGAGGGGTGATCGGGCTTTCTCAGCTTTTCAAAGCTCTAAAACTGTGGAATGACCCATCATTCTATGTCAGACGGGCTCCTTCACTGGCTGTTTTTAAATCCCATTTAAAAACACAATTTTATTCCTTGGCTTCTGACTTAGTGTGAAATGTTGACAGCAATTTTAACTCACTGTTTTGTCCTCTTACAGTTTTATCTGTCATTGTATATTGTACCATTTTTTAGTTACTGGCCTACGTTGTTTTTTATATTACTTTTGGTGTGCAGCACTCTGGTCAGCCTTGTTGTTTTTTTTAAAGTGCTTTATAAATAAATTGGTATGGTATCGCATCAGCCAATCACATGGCAGCAACTCCATGTATTTATGCATGTAGACATGTTCAAGATGGCCTCCTGAAGTTCAGCCTGAGCATCAGAATGGGGAAGAAAGGTGATTTATGGCACTTTGACCGTGACATGGTTGTTGGTGACAGACGTACTGGTCTGAGTATTTCAGAGGCTGCTGATCTTTTGGGATTTTCCCACACAATCATCTCTACAGTTTACAGAGAATATTCTGAAAAGGAGAAAATATCCAGTGAGTGGCAGTTCTCTGGGTAAAAATGCCTTGTTGATGACAGAGGTCAGAGGAAAATGGCCAGACTGCTGATAGGAAGGCACCAGTAACTCAAATAATCATTGTTACAACCAAGGTATGCAAAGGAGCATCTCTGCATATTGAACCTTGAAGCAGATGTGCTTCAGCAGCAGATTACAACAGATGTCACTCCTGTCAGCTAAGACCAGGAAAACTGAGCTATAATTCACACAGTCTCACCAAAAATTAGACAACAGAAGATTGGAAAAATGTTGCCTGGTCTGATAAATCTCTGGATTTCTGCTGTGACATTCAGATGGTAAGGTCAGAATTTTGCTTTAAGCAACATGAAAGCATGGATTGCCTTGTATCAAAGTTCAGGCTGGTGGTGGTGGTTTAATGGTACGAGGGCTATTTTCTTGGAACACTTTGGATGCCTTAGTACCCATTAAGCATTGTTTAAATGCCACAGCTTACCTGAATATTGTTTCTGACCATGTCGAACCCTTTATGACCACAGTGTACCTATGGCTGCTTCCAGCAGGACAAAGGACCATGTCACAAAGCTCAAATCATCTCAAAATTGTTTCTTGAACATGACAATAAGTTCTAAGTACCCAAATGGTCTCCACAGTCAGTTATATTATCTTAAAATAACCAAAAGGAACTGAAAAGAAGTCAACATGACATCAACACCAAAAAAGCACTTGTGTTTTTTCTGTTAGTGGCTTTTGGGAACTATTTTTTTCACTTTAGCCAAAAACTGTGGAAATCACCCAAAAAAGTGCTTAAAACCTAGAAATTATAACCTGATTCCAAAAAAGTGGATCACTTTGTTAAATGTCATACTTAAATTAATGATTCAGCCAAGCAATCTTTCACAAAGTAGTTAGGACTCTATATATTTATTTTGAAAAGATTTTTCATACTACAATGTCTCCAGTTGCTAATTAACCCTAATTATTATTTATTAATTATATATCTCTTTAGCTTTCAAATAACTTTTAAGGCCTTTTGTTGTCCTTGACATTTTTTGAACATGTGGCTAGCATCTGATTCAAAATAAGCAGTGTTTTTGGAAAGAAAAAAAAGTTCTGATCAGATGGTGGTCAAATGATGTGAAAATCATTGCCTAGTTGGCATCTTTATATTTTACACAACATTCCAAATGTTATCCAAACATTGGTTTTGGCATTAAATTTCAGAGCTGGACAGTTAAAGAGTTTTTCAAGTTTTCCATTATTTTGTGTTCTGGATTTTTAGATTTGACCAGATATCACAGCTTGAGGATAGACTGAATCCATTTATTTATAACGATCCCTGTTACTGTACATGTGCATCAGTGATTCTCCTGCATGATTCCATGTATTGTAACTGCTTTAACCTACACAGCCTTTGACCCACGTCTACCCTATATGGCAAAATTAGCAGAAAAGCTTGGGCTCGTAATTTTCCTAAGAATGACGAGAAACGAGGGGGACTAATTTTGTGAAGAACCACATCATTGGATAGCCGAAAATCACCATCAACTCCCAACTCGGTGAAAATCATATACTGGGTAACTTTACAAACCTCCAATGGATGTAACTTAAAATCAAATATAATTCACAATTACTGGTAAATAGGATGGACATAGTATAGTGGTTTACACATTCGTCTTACACGTGAAAGGTCCCTGGTTCGATTCCAGGTGGGGACACAAGCCCCTCTCACAATGGACGGTTGCGTCAGGAAGGGCATCCAGCACAAAACCTCTGTCAAATGACCAATATGGATGAATATGCTGTGGGGACACCTTGGAGAGAATACACGAGAGCAGCTGAAGGTACATTTTCGGATGGACATCCTCCTGTCCCACCAACACCTGATGCTGCCAGCGGCAGCATGCGTATGCCCACAGATGAGTTTAAAACACTTTGTTTCACAGCTAACCTGTCCAGCTCAATTAAAATAAGCTCAGTTCCTTTGGCCTTGTTAGGCTGATTAGGTTGGTGTGAAAACTGTCACACATGCCCACAGCATTTCGGAGCAGAGAGTACAGCTTATTTTTTCCCAATTTTTTAAACCTAATTTGACATCTTTTTAATTATTCAAAAAAATTGCCAAGTGGTTAATATCATTTTCTCTGGTGTGACAAACACAAATCTATTAAAACAGACTTTAGGGTCAGGGGATGCGCTGTGCATCTTTAAAAAACAAGAACATGCATTTTTTAAGTCACTTTGTAAACATGTCAGCACTGCAGGTAGCACGCCCGTAAATGTCACTCAAGAGGCAGTGTAATTTCATTTTGTTTGGAATAAATAAACCTTCAGCCCTCAAACTGATTATGCTCCCATTGGAATCTTTTTGGCTTGACTCCCGTTTTGATGAAACAGTGCCCCGTTTAATGATGCTGTTGATTCATATCCGGTGGGTATTGCACCGAAAAGGAGAGAAAGAGAGGGAGAGAGGCAAAGGCTCAGATGCTGCTCAAATCAGTGAAGCCCCTGCTTCCATCTAGCAGAGCAAAAAAGAAAATGGACAGACAACAGCAATTCTTGTTTTTGCTGTCATGAATAAGTTATATCAACCTCCAATGTATGAGGGAATATGAAAAACTAATTACCATATTTTCCATTAATGGGAACAGAAAAGTTTCTGGTGAAGTTCTCAAACTGCAGTAAATTCAGTAATTATGGGCCTTTTCTTGTTATTCTTGTTTGGTAAGACGGGAAACTCACAATGAACAATATTCAGTGGATTTATAAGCACCCAGAGAACTCTGGTTGTAAGCTGATAAAGGAACAAGCTGAGCTGGTTTGGCGTTCTTGGGCTAAAGACAGATTTTTAACGGTAATAGGAAGCATTTATATGAACTCAAAGTCTGCCTTTGTGCCTGTTATTAGAAAAGTTAAGACAAACAATAAAAAATGTCTGTTAGAACTCTTTCAGTTTGTAATTTCAGGCAGAAGCTCATATACAGTGGTATCAAACAACCCACAGCTGGAGGCGAAATAAACTGCTGCATTCATGAGGGAATGTGATTGATTCATTAGGCCAATATTTTTTATTAACACTCAGTTGTTGTAAATAATTTACATTTGAAACAGAGTCTTGCTTTGCTATAAAACACATTTGTCAGGGGAGCTCCTAGTGGTTTTCTGTAACAAATCTGCCCCTCTGCTCAGGGTGCCCCATCAACAGAAAGACTCAGAAAAGCACCACACGGCCAAGAAACACATGCGAATGAGTGTGAACATGAACTTAACATGACTTCCCTTTCTGAACACCAAAAGTGGGTTTGCACAGCACTAGGAAGCCGGGGATTTTGTACACTAACCCCTGCATCGATTCAGATCAAGCACTGGCAGAAAGCAGTGGGCGCTGGGAGCAGAGCCCCTTTGATCAAACAGTGGTCATGACTTCTTCAAGAGGCAGCAGTCTCCTACTGAAGTCTGGGAACAGTGTGGAAGTCCCACAAGGGATTATGTCTGAGTATGTCAATTATAGTATGTATGTACAGTTACCCAAGGGTAGGATCTGCCAGTCTCTGCAGCATTTTGATCTCACCTCAGCTAAAACTATATGTACTGTATGCCAAAAACTTGTAAATAAAAATCAAGGCAAAACATAAGTTACATGCAATCATAGTGATTATAGATGGCATATAAGATGTAAAAGCTACCACGACACATTAGTTTATGAAGTTCTTTTTGAAAAGGATTCATTTTTGGATTATGGTCACACTCATTTTGGTTTTTAGGAGCCAGTAGTGACAATACTTGGACGAGAGAGTGAAGTGATGTTTAGCAAGGTCCATCAATAGACTGTATGGGTAACTCACATAAACATACCTGCAAATTAGTGCCAAGTTACATACACCACTAACACCGAGAGGTTCAGTTCAGTGTCTCGTACTAGCCGAGGTAAAGCCTAGCATCCACCTGCCACCTGTCAGTCAGTAGGGTTACAGCTATAGTAATAATAACTTTAAACTTGTGATACAAAAGATTTGCAAAACAATTCAACCCCCCCACGCCCACCCCCCGACAGTACAATGTTTGCATGTTTAAAGTGAGTTTTGCCATAAGATTTCCACATGCTTTCATTTTAATGCATTAATTTTGGCCCACAGTATTGAGCAAAGTGGCTAACAGCTTAAACCACCTTAGACCAAAAGAGAAGCCTTTGAGAGTAACTGACACAAGACTGTTTTAAATTCTAAAAGACACAAGTGCCACAAGGCCGCAGGGCAAAGAATAATAAAGCTTTTTAACATGACAAATTAAAAAGTATGTTTTACAAAGCATTTCTGAAAATGCAGTTATGTTACGAGACAAACAAAAATGATGCAGTCATAAATGAGAAATGCCACAAAACCACCTGGGCCCTAAAAAATGTTGAAGATGTTCCAGCCCCAGCAGGCCTGTATTCTCTGCCAAACAAGATCAGTGTCTCAATTCCTGAAATATGTCAAGTCACTGTACACTTGGAGCTGATCCAAGACCAGATTAAAAAATGAAATGAAGATCTTTTTTTCTCCCCTTCTGCTCTTCCTGAGTAAACACACTAATCCGCACACTTTGCTGCCTCGTTACTTGGGCTCTTAATTAAAATGCAAGCACTTCTCCTTCAGGCGGTTACCAATACTTGATGCGCTGGATTACCGGCGGTGAAGTCGGACATAATTTGTTTTTAATAAAACATCGGAGGGATTAAGTCGATGGAGTTTACTGAGATTTGGCTCCAAGGAACCCAATGTCTTGTAAATGCTGAGCACAAACAAGCCAACAAATGTTCTGGCATCTTTAATAGGCATTTAATTGTTCTTAATATAGAACAAATGATTGTAATAACAGAGAATCCTTACATAAAGCAGCTACTGTACACAGAGAATGGGCACATAGTAAAGCGAGACTTACCTATAGGTTTGTATTTGTTTACCCCAGCTTTGGGTGAAATGGCTGGGTATAATGTTTCGAAGAAGTAGTATTAATTTGTAGCCTTAATTAGGAGTTTTATGGGTTGCCACAGTAGAGAGCACATAAAACGACAGCGTCATCACTAATTCAACATGGCAGGCCTGCAGAACACCATCTGCTGCCCAAGAAACTGTTAATAAAGTCACAATTATCTTTTTGTAAGCACTTTATTGAGAATAAAATTTGCAAATTAATTAGCTGCAAGTCAAGTCCACCGGTAAGAAAAGAGAAAGCAGGGAAGGGGGAAAAAAGGCCACATCACCAAAGGCAGAAGCAAGCCATTTGATTCAAGAACATTGTGCAACCAAACATACCCGTGGTGCTAATGATAATTTCGGGTTTCATTGCTGATGATTTGAAACAAAGGCTTTGTTTCACTTTTTAATTGCGCCTCACATCCACTTACACGCATTTTGTAATGAGGCTACACATTTAACCGTAGCCCCCCTCCTCTCATCACAACAAACAAAACCAAACCAAAAAAAAAGCGTCTTCACAGCCAGTAATTGCACAGTGTGTTAACAGCTGGCTATCAAAACCCAGCAGGAAAATACAATTCACCCTGTAAAGTTGAGCACCAAGTCTATTCATGATCAATACTGCCAGGCCAAGAAAGCACTTATCTGCTGTGTTTACATTGTTGTTATTTTCTCATCAAGAATGCTTCCCTCATTACCGCCCTCCCCCCGCCACCTCTACGGCGACTGCGTTTGCTGCCTTTCCAAGCTTTTGTCAACAGCAGCACCGACAATAAATGGCCAGAATAGAGGCCAGATAATTTTGTTAATCCCCTTTGCCTAAGACCTTGAGGAGTTTAATTCATGGTGATTGTTCTGACTCCCCTTGCTGACGATCAATATTGCCCATTTCAGCACTTTTTGCCGGGCTCAGAAACAGAAAGCCCTTGTCGCTCCACTCTTCCTTATGAAGAGTGCACTCAGGCACACGGCATCCTTCAAATTCATCAAAGAAAGACGGCATACACGTGGACACAAACAAACTTTATGGCTGCCAGTGAATTTACAGAAAATGTCACATAGTTCTGGATGTGCCTCAGAACCTCTACATGCCTCCCATGCTTCTTTTTTCTTACTGTAATTGGCTAGAGCAGGGAAATAGTGGCAGTAACGATGCTAGGGGTTCAGGATGGGGGCAGCTATTCCTTACATGTATGCCTCTGAAGTGCTTATCAGTGACCCCCAGCATCTCAATGCCCTCTAACCTTCTCATCAACACACACACGACCTCTTCATTTTTTGCCAATACACAGGCGATGTGACCAAATCTCTCTGGAAGATCAGAAGGAAAAGAAACCCTCCCACATACACACACAAACTCTCTACACCACATCATGGGGCAAGTGCTTTAAAAAAAGAAAATGAAGATGGGAGACTTTTAACCATATGAAGGCTACAATTTAAGATGGAATCTTGGTGACACAGAGGTTGCCAAATTAGCCACTGTTCCACCGTTTATTTACTGTTTAAGGCAGAAAAGAGATGACCCAGGAGAGGGGAGCCCAGCAAATACTAAACAGAAGTAAGGAAGAGGATGCGCAGTATAATTGTTCTTGTTAGCATGATTTATGGTCTATAATTTCTCAACTCACCTTACATTCCCTTTGAAAATAAAAAAGGGACAAAATTTCCCTTTTTCAAACATTTATAATGCTTAATTACCTGGGCTTGGCCGGCAGTTTACGTATTGATGTGAAAACACAAGGGCAATCACCTCAAGTCTCCTGTGTTTTGGTAATGAAATGTGCACGGCTGCCTATGCATAACCAGATTTTGCAGTAAGCAAGTGCACAAATTAAGCATGCCCATCGCTCAGACAGCGGTACCTCCTAAGTGGCATTTGGAAAATTACCTCATACATTTTATTTGCAGGCATGTTTTGTTCACAGAGTGGTAATTGACAGCGGTGTAATGAAATTGCAAGTAGAATCGCTGAATGTGTTTTTAAAGTCAATAACACAAAATGTAATGCCCCGCTGAGCAGGAGTTTGGGAATACAATTATGATCAATTTGAGTGCTGAGGGCGGCCATTTTGAATCAGCCTCATACAGAGACAATGGGTGCCTCTCACTCGGCAAGCTCATAAAACAACTTCATCTGTATTTGTGCTTATGGGGAGATGGAGCACAGACAAAGCAGATGCATGCTGTGTAACAGCCTAACCTCTAACCACAGTTTTGTGAAAGGTCTCAGGATGGAGCAAAACAAACATGCAGGTACACAAAGCATGAATTATTCTTAAGGCTTCTGTAAACAATGTTGCACTACCCCTGTTGAACTTGTGTTTACCCCATCAAAAATTTAAATTCAGTTAAAATCCACTTTTTTCATCATCTGGCTAAGTATTCTTTTTTTCCAGCTCCATTTTAAACCATTGCCAAGTGAGCAGGTTTATAGCAGCTTTCTCTCCCCTTTTTGCAAGGTAGACCACCTCCTGGACTGTGTCACTTGCCACAGTTCATGGCTCAGGCACTGCATTCTGGTTTAACAGCTTGTAGGACAGGCCACACCATGCTGCCTCTTTTTTTCTCCCTGTCCACCAGCTGCTTTTAAGTGACCACTGGCCAAGAAGGCCTGTCTGATTTATTGACTTGAAGGGTGAAAAAATTTGGGTCTTGGATCTCTTTCAGAGGTATGATTATAACAATGGGAACCTGGAGGAAGTAAGCGGATTGATAGGGATTATGCATTTCCAAGCCTCTTGTTATCAGGTGTTTGTGTAAGCATTATCTTTAGTACCACAATAGAAAAGGAATGACCTTTCCTGTGTACCTTCTGAAAACAGAAATACGTTTTATGATGCACTGGCATTGAAAAAGGATACATCATGTTGTTTTTTTTTTAATCAAAGTATAATTATACACATATACACTATATGGACAAAAATACTGAGCCACACTTTTTAATGATTTGAACTGAGATGTTTTATTTGGTCCCATCACCACAGGTGTGTAAAGTAAACACCTAGCCATGCAGTCTGCCTTTACAAACAGTTGTGAAAGAATGGGCCGTTCAAAAGCGCTCAGTGAATTCGAGCATGGTACTGTAATAGGATGCCACCACTGCAACAAGTCAGTTTGTGAAATGTATCTTTTCCTAGGTATTTCCACGATCAGTGATGAGTAAAGACTGCAGGGGTTTACACATTTGCCTTACAAGCCAAAGGTCCCTGGTTCGAATTCAGGTGGGGACTCAAGCCCCTGTCACCATGGAGGGTTGCGTCAGGAAGGGCATCTGGCGTAAATCCTCTGCCAAATGACCAATGCAGATTAATTTGCTGTGGTGACCCTTTGGGGAGAATACAAGGGAGCAGCCGAAAGGTACATTGTTGCTCGGTGGAAATATTCAGGAACCACAACAAATGTGTAAAGTTACAGAGCGGGTTCGCCAAGTGCTAATACACATAGTGCGCAATGCTCTGCTGATTCAATAACTGCAGAGTTCCACACCTCATCAGCATTAACATTAGCACAAAAGGAGCTTCATGGCATGGGTTTCCATCGCTGAGAAGCTGCAAGAAAGCCTTACATCAGCAGCACAAGGGCTAGTTGTCAGATGGAGTGGTCTAAAGCATTTTGCCACTAGACTCTGAAGATGTGATAACATTCTGTGGAGTGAGCAATCACACTTCTCTTTATTGCAGTCTGATGAATAAGTCTGGGTTTGGCAAATACCAGGAGAATGTTATCTGCCTGGCTGTACTGTGCCAACAGTAAAGTTTGGTGGAGGGAAATCTTAACGCTTCATCTTACTAAGACATTTTGGACAATTCTATGCATCCACCTTTCTGGGAATTTCTGTTCGAGTGTGACTGAGCCCAGAGCACAAAGCACAGACACACTGGAAAACCTTGAAGAAAGCCTTCTTAGAAGAATGGAGGCTGTTATAGGTGAAAGACGGGACCAACTTCATATTAATACCCATGGATTTAGAATGGGATGAGATCAAAGCTCCTGTAGATGGAATATATAGGTGGTCTTTTACTTTTGTCTATATAGTATAAGCATTACAAATCCTAATATTTAAACACCCTCTGTTTTTACTCTTTGAGCAAACCACAGGGTTACTGAAGTGTACATTATACCGTGTGTGTACCTTTCGGCTGCTCCCTTGTATTCTCCACCAAGGGGTCACCACAGCGGATTAATCCGCATTGGTCATTTGGCAGAGGTTTTACACCAGATGCCCTTCCTGACACAACCCTCCATGGTGAGAGGGACTTGTGTCCCCACCTGGAATTGAACCAGGGACCTTTCGCTTCAAAGGCAAATGCACAAACCACTATGCTACCAGGGGCACTAAGTGTACTTTATACCGTGTTACACTGTATATTTGATAATGATTGAATTTAAAAAGAAAAATGAGAATGTGACAATGTTTTCATTTAATTATGCATTGATACCTAAAAAAGAAGAAAAATAATCAGTAAAACCTTTTAAATGCATGAGCAAATAACATAAGTCATGGGCTCCTTCATTTGAAACTTTGTGATACATAGAAGACTAGAAACCGATGCTTTATTAAGTTTACAAACGTAAAATACACATGTAATTTAGTGCTTGACACTACTACAACTTTGAATAACCTTGTTTATTTTTACATTAATTGTAGTACTGTATAGCACAATTAATATGTAATATCTTTTTAAACTGATATCTGATAAACTGGTTTTGACAATTTTTTCTTAAAGAATTCACACCTAACTTCAGTATGTACTCAAAACATATAGTAGACAAGCAGTAGGGATTATCATAACAATATGTACATATGATACAGTCTATGCTGCCATCTGTAAGAGGACCATCAGTATCAGACTGGTCAGACAACATGATCAGATTGCACACTTGCTGGACTGCTTGGGAACACAGTGAATGGAGACAGTACCATCTTGTTTTTCTTATTAGATGCTCTCAGGTAGTATTAGCTGACAGTGCAGGTGACAGCTACATAACCTCCAGATGGCTGGGCTTCCCATAGGCTCCTTGAGTGAACCCTCTGACCTCATCACACAAGTGTTTTGTTTATCAGATGCCTTGCTTGACTCTAGAACATGCACAACACTGTAGTACATGCACAACAACTTGTTGGTCCTTTCTTTATCAGAATAGAGAATCTGGTGTCCCTGTACCAGACAACAGTTAGAAATGCTGATCAGCATGTGGGCTTTGAGTGAAACTGTTCTGCGAAAGGGATTCTTGAAGAGATATATAAACTTTGTTATGATGCCGGTGCCCAAATTCGTCAACAGGTTTCACGCCTGTGATCTTTGGTTGCTTGCTCTGCAGATGTCCAAAACATGTTTATCAAATGTGCCACAAAGTTTACTGGATCATCAGATTTTAAAAAGTCCTAAACTTTAAAGCAAGAAAGGTGCCTTTATGCTTTAACCGTTGTCGTCCCTGAAAAACAATGAATTTCAGTGGCCTGCACTCTCCGTGGGATGGGACAACACCATAAATTTCTTTCATTAATATACAGAGACTGTTAATGAACTTCCAATGACAGAATTCTGATCTGATAGAGCCTTGGTATCTCAAAAGTGTATGTTTTAAATATAAAGGTGCTGGTATAACCGGTAGAAAAACCAGCCACAGGGGCCCACAAGCCAGTGTACTCCTAGTGTCGGTCCCAAGCCCGGGTAAATGGTGAGGGTTGCGTCAGGAAGGGCATCCGGCGTAAAAACTGTGCCAAATCAAATATGCGGATTCATAACACGACTTCCATACCGGATCGGTCGCAGCCCGGGTTAACGACCGCCTCCGGTGCCGTTAGCCAACAGGGTGCCGGTGGAAACTATGCTACTGTTGGCCAAAGACC